>CABFVX010001697.1:136391-147199 GCA_902151425.1 Timema shepardi | reverse complement strand
TTGTCAGAGGGGAAGGAAGGGTTTGGTAATCAGATAAATCTATGCTGGGACCGAGGATTGAACCCCGGCCGCCAGCACAGAAGTCTTACACCTTACCCCTAGACCACCAGGTCACCTACTGTACGAAGTAGAACGAGAGGGAATAAATATATAAATTCACCCTGCGAAGCCTATTTTATATCCGCCTATAACTCGTTCCCTCTTCCTCTGATGAGTAAACACACTCACTCCACTACCTGCGCCTGAACAGCAATAATTTTCATTTAAAAATTAGCTTTTTATTACCCGTTCGGGTTATACGCTTATGTACTAATTACGCTAATATTTTTAGAGATTAGGAAGGTTATATTTTTAGGAAATGTACCCACATTTGTTTGGAGGGAGAGTGGAAAGCCATTCTATAAAAACCACCTTCAGTACACCCGACCTAGATTCGAGCCTGAATCTCCCTGTCTTAGACAGTCTAATCTACTGAGAGAGTAACGCATTAGACCATGCGGCCACCGAAGTGGGTTTGGTATTTTTTAATCTTCCTCCTCGCAGGAAGATTTCTAAACTCCATTCTTGTGGGGAAAAACCAAATACCATGANTGGTATTTTTTAATCTTCCTCCTCGCAGGAAGATTTCTAAACTCCATTCTTGTGGGGAAAAACCAAATACCATGAGTTGTAGACGAGTGAAAAAAAAAAGCACGTTTACAAAAAACATCACTCGAAGATAAGAAAAATATTTTTGTGATAATGTAAGACTTAATTTTATAGAATTATTTAAAAATGTATTACTTTTGTTTCAGTGCTCTTCATTTTCTAACAAAACGTAGAATAAATTCACATGGGAAGTCTTAGCTTCTCTTCCCGTACTTCGCTGGTAGGACACGACGTACAAACTAACTTAATCTATGACAGCGTGACTGGCAGTTAACACACCGATCTGTCACACTTGGAATTGAACTAGGACCTCCCTAATTCACGGCTTCCCTCTAGGTGACATATTTTGTTTTCTTACCTCTAACGGTGGGAAAATGTACAAAGGCATCAGTCTCATTCTGTCTGGGTTACAGATGCACGGAAATTTCTGGGTTTGAAACCAGGATTGTACTGGGGCGGTTTCTCCTAGATGGGTTCCTCTCTTTCACACAAAAATGTGTATGTATACATTTCTTCCACATTCTACCTTCCCCCTTCCTACCGAATCTATAACAATAAAAGGAAGTGTTTGTGTGAGATGCCCAGCCAAATCTAAGGAACGCAGAGATCTGAAATTTTTAACATAGGGGGACGGAAGGGGGTCCAAATGCACCTCGAAACTGGATTTTTAAATCTTTAATTAACCTTTTAATTAGGCTAATTTTAACAAATTTTTGAAGAAAATATTTTTAATCTGATTTAGAATTACGTTTCAGAGATAACGTTTCAAAATTAAATCGGGCAACATGGGGGAGCTGGGGGGGGGGCGGGTAGGAGCGGCTTAATAATTCTTACATCACAGTGGGTCACTGTTTAGTGCATATATATATATCCCAGACGTAAAGTAAGACGCTACGCATAATAAGTCTTACTTAATACTTATATATACATATGTGTATTAAAGCACAGTGCATATATACATGATGTTCGTAAACTCCTACCCCAAACTACACATATAGTTTGTTTGAACCAAAAGTAATACAAAATCCCAATACACTTATATTCGGAAAACTCTGCTAACACCATTAAATTCTGTTCAAAGTTTCAGCGTACAGCGCCGGGAGAGCAAATCTGTGCAAGCATGCGTGTATAACAGGTTGCATAGGAGCTAGGCGCGCGGCACTGCACATGTAATAATGGCGAGAACTTTTTGTGATGTAGCACCGTTAATGATGACCCTCAGAAAGTGTTCGCATTTATAGATTTATTGGTGTGTTTACTATTAATTGTGGTATGTTCTGCTGCAAAATGTTCGAGGTGTGTAGTGCAGCGTGTCTAACTCCTAATGCAACCTGTTGTACACGCATGTTCGAACAGCTTTGCTCTCCCGATGCTGTATACGCCGAAATTTTTGATACAATTTAATGGTATTAGAATAATTTTCCTGATGTAAGTGTATAGGAATTTCGTATTGGTTATGGTTCAAGAAAGCCATATATTTTGCAGTTTGGGCTATTAGTTTCCAAACAGCCTGCATGTGGAGGGGGTGGGGGTGTATTAAGACACTGCGTATAGATATATACATATATTAACACGCTGCGCACAGTAGAGAAAGGCTGCGCATGTCTTTGCCTAGTAATAAAACTCAGCGCATGTGCAATTGGGTTCAAATGACGTCCCCGCCAGAGGTAGATGCTATTCGCATGTCCCGTTGAAGCAAATGGTAAAGCCTGAGCAGTCTAGTAGTAATAAGACTATTACTCCACAAAACGTTTCTCTTTTCCTTTTGATTATTTTGTTTCTATGACAATTTGTTTTCAAATCAATAATTCCGTTTAATTTAATCCCAAGCTTTCATAAATTATATTAATTAATTATTTGTGATGTCGTAATAAAATTGGTCATATCATTTATCAAAATGGAAGACAATGAAAATGTAAGTAAACTTTCAAATTTAACTCAAATTTCCCCCGAACTATAAAATGAACAATCTTCTTCTATACGTTCTTAAAAACATTAATACACACACATTCATTTAAAAAGAAATTAAAATCCAGTGTGTTTTTTCCTTAGGTCCTAAATAAATATTTACAGTCCGTCTTATACATATTAAAACCTTTCATAAAATCACAAAATTTACCAAAATTTTGAAAACATATTTTCATACGTTAAGTATGGAATTTACAACAGTCACTGTTGATAGATAATTTAAATTACTTTAAAATAATATTGATAACATATGCATGCAAATCTAATGTACTAGGGATGAAAAAGGAAGAAAATTGGGGGAAATTGACCATCATTTGCGTGGAGGGAGAGCGGAAAAAACCCCACACTTTATGTACCCGACCAGTTATTGAACCCAATCACCCACCTCACGACAGGACAAAACCAAATGAGTTCAAAGTCCTGATCCTACCTTTTCCTTCAATGGATACAAGTTCAAATACAGAACTAACGCCTTAAACCGCTGCGGGTGTATCCGTATTTCGCGTCCCAGTTGTTTGAGGTTTGTGGGACGCGTCACGTGCCCTGGAAGCCAAATTAATGAGCAAATATTGGCAACAACCCTGGTAGGGTGTACTGAAACTGTTTTGTTCCAAAATGGTTTTTAAAATTTCACTCCATTCAAATGCAGTTACTCCTCTTATAAATACAACCTTCCTAATTCTTAACACATTAGCGTAATTAATATTAATATATATACATGTGTGTATAATACGAACGGTTAGTAAGACGCAGTGACAAAATGAAAGTACAATTGTAAGTTTAATATTGTATTAACAATAGGAATGTACGGTGACCTGGTGGTCTAGGGGTAAAGTGTCGGACTTCTGTGCTGGGGGGTCCGGGGTTCAATACTCGGTCCCGACACACATTTATCTGATTGCCAAACCCCTTCCTTCACCTCTGACAAGACGTGTATTAATCTACAACTTGTGAATGTGTGGAATGCCAGGCCTCCACCGTGGTTCGGATCCCACGTTAAACTGTAGGTCCTCCATTTCATCACACAATAACACTACCATTACACATTAGTGTAAGTGCGTATAACCCGAACGGGTAGTAAGACGCGGTGCTAATAATAATAATAATATTAGTGTAATTTTGTTTTATAAATTTGTCCTGGGCGCCATCCACCATATTTACGCCTATACGGCCTCCGGCCATCCAAATAAGCGATGGAGAGGGGGTAAACATGAGAAATACAGAGCTGCAGGCTAGAAGAAGTGTACCAGCGTTTACGTAGAGGTAGGGTGGGGAAACCATAAGTGAACTAAGACGCGATCAAAAACACGAAGTTTTCCGTCATCGCCAAACCAGACACAATATGAGATACGAATCCTATTGGCCACATCCCGGATGGCGATACGACAGAACCTCAATGCAATGCTAGGGAAGCCGCCTGGAGAGAGGATGTAAGACCATACGTTTTTTTTAAAGCGTTGAAAAGCTCATTCTTGGGCCAATAATCCCGCAACTCAAATTTCGATACTCATTAGAAAATCAAAACTATTTTTGAGCTCAACAATATCGATAACCATTTACTAAACTATTAATAAATTATGTTATAAATTGTTAGAGTCTCCATCAAAAGTGACATAAAAAAATACGTGATTTGACGCATGAATACAACAATAAAGTATTTTTAGCTTGTTTGCGGTATTTAACGTAAACTTTTCTTAATCACGTGATTAAAACAGCACACGACTTATAAAATAGCTTAAATCTAGAACAGATAGCCCCTGCCCGATCCCCCCCCCCCAAAAAAAACAAATTACTTATCATAGTGGGAGGGGTTAACCCTTATTTCATCTAATGATAAATATTTCAGCCTTGGTGAGAGTCAAACCCGGGGCCCTTAGCTCAGTAGACATACACACTACCGACACAATTAAGTTGTCCAATGACCACGTGAAAGTAGAATAGATTTAGTTAATTCTAGCTACAAGATAATGAGCTTCCTAGCTGTATATTGGATTGTACTAGCTTATATAGCTGTCATAAAAGGTTCTTCCTCAGTATATTGGACTTTAGTATCTTATATAGCTGTCAGATAAGGTTCTTCTTCGGTATATTGGACTGTAGTAACTGTTCTAGCTGTCGGATAAGGTCCTTCCTATTAATATTGGATTGTAGAAACTTTTCTAGCTGTCAGATAAGGTCCTTATATGAATATTGGATTGTAGCAACTTTTCTAGCTGTCAGATAAAGTACTTCCTATGAATATTGGATTGTAGCAACTTTTATAGCTGTCAAATAAGGTTCTTCCTATGAACATTGGATTGTAGTATCTTTTCTAGATGTCAGATAAGGTTCTTCCTATGAACATTGGATTGTAGTAACTTTTCTAGCTGTCAGATAAGATTCTTCCTATGAAAATTGGACTATAGTAACTGTTCTAGCTGTCAGATAAGGTTCTTACTATGAACATTGGACTGTAGTAGCTTATATAGCTGTCAGATAAGGTTCTTTCTCTGAACATTGGACTGTAGTAGCTTTTCTAGCTGTCAGGTAAGGTTATTCCTTTGAACACTTGTCTGAATATACAGCTCTTGTCATGACAGCCCCTGGTCCACGTTGACAGTCTTAAACTCCTCGAGGTAAAAGCGGCCGTATCGGACGAATGCCCGCGGCTCCATGCTAAGGATTCCGTCGAGGATCTGATGTACGGCATGGACCACCTCCTCAGGTACATGAACCGGACTCTGGCCAAACTGGAGGCGGAGGAACCTTACTGCGAGGCGCCGGAGGACGAAGGTCTTACAGGTGAGCTTCTTGTCTTGATGTGCTTTTCCCCTGAAGCCGTCCAGTTGAAACAAAAGCTTGTAATGGGATCAAGAGTGTGTGAGTTTTTGAGTGTGAGTTTTCCGAATGGAGTCAAGAGAGAATATTTCAGGAATTTAACCTTGTCGGAGGGAAAATTTAAAGGATCTGAACCTAATTCTGAGCCAAATATATATGAGTTTAAAGAGGCAGTTTTCGTAAAAACATAAAAGTTTCTGAAAAATTTACAAGAAATAAAATTTAGGGGGTTAGTGAAAAGAAACATTATATTATTCACAAGTTTATTGGACAGAACAGAATGAAAAGAAAGCTGATGAAGAGGGAATAGGAGGAAATAAATAATTTTATCTGTTATCTCGGATATTGAAGATTCAAAGTTGTTAGTAGCAGATTGAAGACAAATCCCAAATACATCATTTTTTTTAAATAAAAATTAACAAAAAAAAGTATATTATGCTGTAAGCAGAATGCTGAAGTTCCTCTACAACCCATTTATGGGTGCTCCTGACTCTGGGAATCCATCTTTGAAAGAATCTGCAGGTGAGGCCTTACATAAGTTCTGACCTTCTAAATTCTGAACCTTTGCACTATTCAGATTAAGAAAGACTTGCATAAAGATTTATGTTTCTTCATAGCTTCGATAGCGCTTTTTTTTTAATAATTCTTTTTCACTGCCGGTGACATTGTAGTCACTTTTATAGTCCGGATGCAAGAACGAAAATCTTAAGAAGTGAGTGGACTTGATTTGCTAGCTCAAACAATTGTGCGGAATAAATGATACAATCTTATAAGTAGAACTATGTATATATTACGGGTTGGGCTTTCAGGTTTAGCCATTTTCTTGAATAAAACCCCAGGGTATGTTCTTTAAGGTAAATCTTTTGTAAAATATATTGAACAGGTACCGTTTCGATAAAAGTAATATTACAGTGTAATAACCCTATTTATAAAATGTGTCTTCACTCCTATTATTATTACTATTATATGTGCTGTCTTATGAAAGGTCAATTCATATTGTCAGTGAACTTATACCGTTAATACGCCCTGCCCTGTCTTCTGCCTCTTCCTTCGGCTTCCAGAATGTTCTTTTTTCCTCTAAGTTACAGTAACCCCGCGGCTTCTTTGGTGCTAACTGACAGCTCACAGCTGACTTATGACACTCAACATTTAGGTATATACCTAAATTTTGACTGTAAAAAGTGACAGCCGCTAAACACATGTTTTTGTAGATCATTTGGTTCGGCGTAGGGATACCTAATTTGGTCTGTTAACTTTTCAAAGCCTTCAGCTGTCAGTCAGCACCAAAGAGGCCATGGAGCTACTGTAGGTAGCTAAGCTCTTATTTCCTTGAACCTTTCCTTCCATGGCATCGTTCAGAAGACAATTCCTCCAAAGGATGTATCCGATCCAGTTTGCTTTGTATCTGAGGATCGCATTCATTCTTTTCACCCACTCTTCATTTGTCCCCCTGTCTGTCCACCTGATCTTCTCAAGTCTTCTCCAGCCTCACATTTCAAACCTCTCCAAGTATGAATTTCTCATCTCCCTGAGAATCAAAGTTTCTGCTCCAAATGTAACAAAACATTTCATCAATGTTTTCGCTTCTACACCAGATCATCATTTTAAGGTATAAAAACGACAACATGCTCACTTATTTTAATCTCATAAATATTTAGATATTTAACTATCCTTAAAACCCGCCTCGGTGGCGTAGTTGGCTAACGCGCTTGTCGTGTTGAGCTCGACCGCTTAGGACGGGGAGATCGAGGTTCGAATCTCGGTCGGGTGAACTGGGGGTGGTTTTTCCCAAATGGTTTTCCACTCTCCCTTCACTCTAATGCGGGTTCACTTCCTCTAATTCAACCTTCCCAATTCCCAATCAATTAGCGTAATTAGTACTTAGAGCGTATAACCCGAACGGGTAGTAAGACGCGGTGCTAAATAATAATAATAATAAACTATCCTTAAAACCCTCCAAATGTTCCTCCATTTTCTCGTGATTTCAAAGAGAGGAAGGCGGAGAGCCTACGTAGCGGTATAACTTCTTTCCCCGACGACAGTCCCAAGAAGGAACTAGACGTGTTCGGCAGCCAACTGGTGGAGAAATTCAACCAGCTCATGGAAGCCGATCACAACTGGAGGGTCGCCGCCCACATCCTCGGATGTTCGGATAGGGAAGGTAAGGATGGAATCGTAAACAGAGAGAGAGAGAAATATTCGAGTCATCCCGCGACTGAGAAATCAGAAGAAGTCGGCACTTTCTTCACCAACAGCTGACGACGGATTGGTCGGTATAGCATGATTGCTGGCTGACCCTAAGGATTTTGTTTGTTTATCTTGCGTTGTAATGTGACAGTACAAGGTAACGATCCTACACTGCGGTAAAAAAAAAAAAAAGTAAGACGAAAAAGCGAGCCTAAAACACAAGTTGAATTTTTTTTCTTTACAATTCTAAGATCAGTTTTTTTTTTCCACCTTCTGTCTCAACTTTTCAGCTATCTCTTGCGGTGATGCAAACACGGATTTAGAGCTGGATGATTTTCCGACTAGAGACTGTCAAGAAGACAGAGTCTCCACCGGAGCGTCCACTGACGTCACCAGAAGTAGCGCGGCGGTGCTGGCGGAAGACGCGGATTCTTTAGACGACCTGCTGGAAGCGGATATCGCCACCAAGATGAAGATAGAGTGCACGCTGCAAGGTGACTTATAGCGGAGCGTTGGATGATGGGGTGGGGGGTGAACCTGCGGTCTTTTCGAAGGGGTTCGTGTCCCGTCAGCTACAATACAAATTTGTCCACCACATCGGTCTCATCAATCTGGCTGGATATCTGTAAGCCTGTAGTCCAAGAGCTACGTAAACGTTGGTGTTATTTCAATTAGGAGGTGACCTGGCGGTCTAGGGGGTAGGGTGTCAGACTTCTATGCTGGCGTCCGGGGTTCAATCCTCGGTCCCGGCAAAGATTTATCTGATTACCAAACCCTTCCTTCACCTCTGACAAGACAACTTGTGAATGTGAGGAATGCCAGGTCTCCACCGTGGTTCGGATCCCACGTTAAACTGTAGGTCCTCCATTTCATCTCACAATCACCCTACCATTACACATTAGCATAAGTGCATACAACCCGAACGGGTAGTAAGACGCGGTGCTAGTAATAATAATATTTCAATTAGAAATATATTGTTTTAGAAGACATTCTAAAAAAAATATGAATTTTAAGTAAGGTACGTAACTTAATATTAGATTAGATTTGGATAAGAAATATTAAATTTAAATTATATTATAATCGCCGCGTCTTCTACGCGTTCGGGTTATACGTATGTATACTAATTACACTAATGGTTTTAAGGATAAGAATGGATATGTTTAGAAAAAGTGTATTCGCATTCTCATTACACCCGAACGGGATTATAACCTAGATCTCACTGTCATCGACCAGTCTAATCAAACACAAGAGTGTCGCCTTAGACCATCCGGCCAGCGAAACACCTCACATAAAGCTGTATATCCAATTGTTTCAAACCATCCACTACCAGAAAGTAGTCCCCTCACTCATACAGTCATCCCTTTAAAATAAAATAATATTACAGAAGCGCCTGGCAACAAAAACGCGCGTGCACCTCTGTGTGTGTATGTATGTACTCGCTTCGCTCGTTGTGGGCTCCGCCTCCAAACCCCCCGTGAGTTTTCTTTGCAAGTGGATGTAAACTAATGTAATTCCAGAGCCGTTTTTTGATAGGTCTTACCGTTTGGCCATAAGAGACCTCCAAAGAAAGGTTCAGACCGACTTTAAAGTTTCTTCGCCATTTTTAATTCATATTCGGGGGTTAAGAATTAAAATGTTTAATCTTTTGGAATTTTACCGTCGGTTACAGGCTAGAAGCTATAAGTTTGCCAAATTTCAAGTTTCTAGCTCAACTTGAAGTGGGTAAACATTCATGTCAGTGGGCTTTATATTAGTATAATATATAGGGGTGTGTATATATATATATATATAATATATATATAATATATATATATATATATAATTTATACAGTGTGTTTGGAAGCTCAGAGCCCAAACTGCACATATAACTAGTTTGAACCAAAACTAATACAATATCCCTGAACACTTACACCTGGAAAACTACGCTAATACCATTAAACTTTGTTCAAAATTTCATGCTACAGTGTCGGGAGAGCAAAGCTGTTCAGACATGCGTGTACAACAGGTTGCATAGGATTTAGGCATTGGTCACTGCACAGGTAATAATGTTAAGCACTTCCTGTGATGTAGGACCGTTAATGATAGTTAATGATTCTCAGAACTTATTCGCAATTTCTAAATGGATTGGTGTTTTGTTCACTGTTAATTGTGGTGTGTTTTGTTTCCGTGCTCCGCGATGTAGATGTATGCAATGCCACGTGCCTAGCTCCTATGCAACCTGTCGTACACGCATGCTTGCACAGATTTGCTCTCCCGGCACTGTACGTTTACACTTTAACCAAATTTAATGATATTAGCGTAGTTTCTGGATGTAAGTGTAGAGGTATTTTGTATTACTTTTGGTATAGGTGACCTGGCTGTCTAGGGGTAAGGTGTCAGACTTGTGTGCTGGTGGCCGGGGTTCAATCCTCGGTCCTGGCACAGATTTATCTGATTACCAAACCCTTCCTTCACCTCTGACAAGACATCTTGTGAATGTGAGGAATGCCAGGCCTCCACCGTGGTTCGGATTCCACGTTAAACTGTAGGTCCTTCATTTCATCTCACAATCACCCTACCATTACACATTAGCGTAAGTGCGTATAACCCGAACGGGTAGTAAGACGGGGTGATAATAATATTACTTTTGGTTTAAACAAACTATATGTGCAGTTTGGGCTATGAGCTTCCAAACACCATGTATATATATATACACACACACACACACACACACACACATCGTTGAAAGATTCTCTTCTCCTTGAATAATTAAAAAAGACCTCTGAAAAGCCACAACTTCTTGACTACTTATTTAACAGCTTTCCCTCAAACTCGTTCCTCCGTTGGATTTGTTGAGACAGAAACACTGCCGGGATAAGTCTTCTGATTAAAAAGAAGGACAGGGTTGATAAAAACAAACACACGGCCACGCCTGACAGTATATTCAACCCGCAATACAGCAGTTTAATTTGGCTCCGTGACCCGCTTCGATGGCTGCGTGGTCTAAGGCGCTATTATTATTATTATTATTATTATTATTAGCACCGCGTCTTACTACCCGTTCGGGTTATACGCACTTACGCTAATGTGTAATGGTAGGGTGATTGTGAGATGAAATGAAGGACCTACAGTTTAACGTGGAATCCGAACCACGGTGGAGACCTGGCATTCCTCACATTCACAAGATGTCTTGTCAGAGGTGAAGGAAG
>CABFVX010001697.1:100804-111540 GCA_902151425.1 Timema shepardi | reverse complement strand
AGCCAAATCAAAACAGTGCTGCTATCTACACCTCCCTTGACACAGCTTCTGTTTCCAGCCAAATCAAAACAGTGCTGCTATCTACACCTCCATTGACACAGCTTCTGTTTCCAGCCAAATCAAAACAGTGCTGCTATCTACACCTCCATTGACACAGCTTCTGTTTCCAGCCAAATAAAAACAATGCTGCTATCTACACCGACCAAGCAGCAGTACTCTATTAGACGCCAACCGCATGCATAGTAGTTATGCTTTACTGTCTCCAATGTAACAGTTGTAAGGTGTTTTTGACAAATTTTTATATTAATTATTGTGGATATGTACCAGTTAGTTTATTTTAAAACTTATTTGTTAGCACCGAGAACCGGACCGGATAGCTGCAAATCTATTGTATAGACAAACAAAAATTTTAAAAGTAGGTTATAAGTTGATTAGCCTTAAATATTATTTAGCTACAAAAAAAGACTACTGTATTATTTAAAGTGTAAAAAAACTAACCAGTATTCGTTTTGAAAAAAAATAGTTTGAACCCTTTAAAAAATAAATATAGCATATTTTTAAAAAAAATGAGTTTTCAGTAAATTAATCTTAATCTTAGGGCTAGAATAAATTAGCATCTACCATCCAAATATCACGTTTGATCGGAATCTACCAAACCATTTTGTCTGTGAGCTCGGGTCATGAGGACACGATTATTTTTTTAGGACAAACTTTTACTAAAAAGAACCTGCCGAAACAATTTTTTTTATTTAAATCAATTTACCAAAATAATCAAGGAAATAATTATTTCTTGCGGTATTGGCGACAATGTCAATCAGTTGTAATAATTAAGATGACCAGCCAAAAGTGTGTGCATGCACGTGTTTATTTTTAAGCAAGTCAAGCCTCAGATTCCCCTCCCCCCGCCCCCCACCCACCTTCTACCCTTTTTCGTCTCTTTATCCTCTCCTTAATAAAGAGGTTCAAACCTTTATAGGCCAAAGATGTCCTTGCAACAGAAAAAAAAATACATTCTGAAGTCCTCATTGCATTTTTTACACTTATATTATGAACTTTCAATAACGACAATTACCCGCATCGATGGCCGTATGGTCTAAGGTGCTACTCTCGCAACAGACTAGACTGCCGATGACTGGGAGATCAAGGTTTAAATCTCGGTCGGATGTATTGAGGGTGGGTTCTTTTTTTCTTTCAAAAATTGTTTTTCACTCTCCCTTCATGCAAATGCGGGTACACTTTTTTATTATAATATAAGAGTATAACCCAAACGGGTAGTAATAGAGTGGTGCTAAAAAAAAAAGAAGATGACTGTTAACTTAAGTTTGAAACAGAAGACGGAAAATCTCGCATATAGGTGCATCTTTGACCAATGACTTTTATTCATATTTGAAAAAAAAATTGGCGATCCTAATTACTGATGCTATTTTATAGTTTGAAGGTATGTAAGTTAATTGGTTACGTCACGCCCCCCTACCCCACCCTTCCTTCTGTATTCACCTGGAAGCTGGGAGTAAAGAGGCAATCACACTGCCAAGGATTGTTCCCGAGGAAGATGTCGACCACGTGTCTGTTCTTCTCAAGAGCGTTGTCCAGGGCGTAAGTCGGCAACTGGGACAGTCTATTGCCTCTCAGACTGAGCACCCTGAAGTTGAAGAGCCAGGGGGAGTCTTCCAGGACTGCCACAGACTCCACCAGGTTGTCGTCCAGGAAGATGTCCGCCACGTGGCGGTAGTGCTCGTTATTGACTAGAGGTTTCAGGTCAGAGATCTGCAAAAATAGAATCACCTTGCTACCACGAGTATACGCTGCACTCCATTATGTAGGTATAGACACCATTGTGTAGGTATTATCCAACCATTTACAACATAATGGTCGTTATTTACTATAGGTGTGTCAAGTCATATATCTGCAACATAAAATCATCTTGATATTCAGAGTATACAAAGTACGCCATTTTGTAGGTATTGGCGCCATTATGGAGATGTGATTTAATTATCTACATTTTAGTGCCCGTTGTTGGCTAAAGATCTCAAATCCGAGATCTGAAAAATAGAACCACCTTGCTACTACAAGCATACGCTGCATCCCATTATGTAGGTGTAGGCGCCATTGTGTGAGTATTACTTAATCCTTTTTATAATGTTGTTTACCAGAGGTTTCAGGTCACAGATCTGCAACATTTAATGACCTCTAACGTATGATACAGAAAAGCACACCACGATGCGACGTCTAATTGGGGCTGATTCCACCATACCTGGTTCTCTTTTACGAGTAAGGAGGTAGTGTTGGAGGGTAGCGTGCCAGGTAGCTCAGTCAGACCCAGTCCACTGCAGTCCACGGTGATTATCGGAACCAGGTAGAGACGGCTAGTGTCCCAGACAACGTTGTCCAGGGTGCAGGAGCAGTTGAACGTTGGTTGCCGCGGGCATTCAGCCTGCATGGACTGAAGGGAGGAAAAAAAAGGAAGTCGGAGTAATTATTATTCGTCGCGTCTTACCACCCATTCGGATGATACCTTATGAACTAATTACGCTAATGGTTTTAGATATAGAGGAAGGTGGAAAACCATTTTGGTAAACCACCCTCAGTATACCCGTACCGAGATTCGAACTTCGATCTCCCCGTCATCGGCAGTCTAGTCTACTGCGAAGAGTAGCGCGTTAGACCACGCGGCCACCGAAGCGGGTTAAAAAAAATGGTTGTCCTAGAAAATCTGTGTAATGTGAGTTTCCACATTTATCTTTAATATGTATTAATTATGATAAAGCCCACATGGTCTAACGCGCTATACTCGCAAAAGGCTAGACTGTCGATGACGGGGAGATCAAAGTTCGAATCCCGGTCGAGTGTACTTAGGGTGGTTTTCCACTCTTCCTCCACGCAAACGCGGGTCCACGTGTTTTAAATTTAACCTCAAACCATTCGTGCAATTAGTGCATAAGTTAACAACTCGAACGGGTAGAAAAACATAGTGCATTTTTTTTATCGATAAAGTATTAGGGCTGAGGAAGGTTGAATTTAAAGGATGTTTTCACGGGATCGCGGGGAGAAAGAGTGGAAAACAGTTTAGAGAAAATCATCTTAATAATCTTCGTCAGTCCAGTCTAATGTTAAAGTTTAACTTCACTTTACATCCATTACTGTTCCTAGCCTATGGCCTGAGTCAGTTTTTTATTCAAGCCATATATTTTCCACTGACAGCTTTTTAGGCCTGTCGTAGCTTCATATGCCTTATAATATGACTAGGACAGGCACAACATCCAGTCCCCCGACCGTTAATAAATGACTGGTAAAGGGCAAACCCATATTTTCATCAATTATAAATTTTCTGTCATGCTGGGAATTCAACCCGGGACCCTAATCTTAGTAGATAGACACTATGCCGACTGAGATAAAATTATTATTATTATCATCACGTATTACTATCCGTTCGGGTTATACGCACTTACGCTAATATGTAATGGTAGGGTGATTGTGAGATGAAATGGAGGACCTACAGTTTAACGTGGAATCCGAACCACGGTGGAGGCCTGGCATTCCACACATTCACAAGTTGTGATTAATACACGTCTTGTCAGAGGTGAAAGAAGGGTTTGTCAATCAGATAAATCTGTGCCGGTACCGAGTATTGAACCCCGGACACCTCAGCACAGAAGTCTGACACCTTACCCCCCTAGACCGCCAGGTCACCCTTGAGCAAAGATGCCGGACTATAACGCTAGAGTGACGCCTTTATACCATTTGACCACCGAAGTGGGTAGGTTTTTATATATATATATAATTGTGTGGGGAAACTATTTTCTCCCGGTTTCCCAGGTGCGTATTACCCACTGACCTTGACGAGCGCCATGACAAGAGGGATGGGTTTTTCCCTGTAGGGTTGTCCCTGACACGTCAGTTTGTCCCTGTCCACGACCCTGCTGGCCACAGAGCTTGTCCTGCCGCCGTCGTCCGCGAGCCACGTCCAGTCGCGACTGCATGACCACGGGTTGCCTGACGACAAAAAACAAATTGGGTTACCTTTATCACATTCCTCTTATAGGGGAGTATTTCATTTAAAATATAATTTTTTTGTGTTTGAAAATATATTTATAGAAGAAATTTATTTATTTTGAAGTCTAAAAGATAAGTTATCCAAGAAAGTAATCGAAAATTTCAAAATTCAAAAATTTCCAAAATTCTATCTGACCATTTCCATGAGTAGGCCTATCTAGGTAGCTGCTACACAATAATTTCAAAATATGATTCATATAAACACACATACACATTTTATATATGTTATATAAAACACGACCCAACTCGGTGGCGCAGTTAGATAACGCACTAGTTTTGTGTCGAACTAGACTGCCGAAGACGGGAAGATCAAGGTTCAAATCTCGCTCGGGTGAACTGGGGAGGGGGGCAAATCATAAATGGTTTTCCACTCTCCCTCCACGCAAATTTGGGTTCACCTTCTCTGTATTCAACCTTCCCAATTCCTAACCCATTAGCTTAATTAGTACTTAGGTGTATAACCCGATTGGTTAGTAAGACGCGGTGCTAAATAAAAAAATAATATTATATATATATATATATATATATAACACACATACACAATAATACATAAGGAAACAAGAAAAATTAAAACACAAAACATAAAAACTCATTATTATTAATATTATTATTAGCACCACGTCTTACTACCCGTTCGGTTTATACGCACTTACGCTAATGTGTAATGGTAGGGTGATTGTGAGATTAAATGGATGACCTACAGTTTAATGCGGGATCCGAACCACGGTGGAGGCCTGGTATTCCCCACATTCACAAGATGTCTTGTCAGAGGTGAAGGAAGGGTTTGGCAATAAGATAAATCTGTGCCGGGACCAAGGATTGAACACCAGACCCCCCCAGCACAGAAGTCCGACACCTTGACCCCTAGACCGCCAGGCCACCTAAAAACTTGTTAAAATTAGCAAACGAAACTCGCAGACTTAAATGATAATTATAGTTGAAGGCCGAGTCAACGCATCTTCTATATTAGGCAACCCGCTCGCCACCTGCGTATAACTCCCCGCCTTCTTATTTACTATTGTATCAATGGGCCAACTCTGCCTTCCTCCTTCCTACCCCATCAGTGTAAACATGCGGATATCCTGTACAGGGAAACATAGGCGGATAGTCCGGATAGGTAGAACTATATGGATAGTCCCGACAAGTATTTATTTATCAACGCGTCTTACTACCTGCTCAGGTTATACGTATATTTGATAATTACTCTAACGGGGTAGGGATGAGGAAGGGAAAGTTTTAGAGGTAATGTTCCCGCATTTGCTTTGAAGGAGAGTGGGAAATCATTTAGGAAAAACTACCCTCAGTATACCCGATCATAGTTTGAGCTCCGACCTCTCCGTCAACAACAGTTATAAATATACATCCTAACCGGATAGGTTGGGATATTCTGATAGTCCTGACAGGTATAAATATATGGATATTCCTGGCCAGTGTAAATATACGAATAGTCCTGTTAGGTAGAAATATACGGTTAGTCCTGGCAGGTATAGATATACGGATAGTCCTGGCAGGTATAAATATAAGGATAGTTCTGGCAGGTAGATATATATAAGGATAGTCCTGGTAGGTATAGATATACGGATAGTCCTGGTAGGTAGATATATAAGGATAGTCCTGACAGATATACATACACGAAAAGTTCTGGAAGGTAGACATATATGGATAATCCGGTCAGGTAGAAATACATGGATAATCCATACAGGTATATATACACGAATAATCCGGAAAGGTAGAAATATACGGATATCCCGGACAAATAGAAATAGGCAAATAAACTGAGAGGGTAGTAAGACGCTTAAAACATGGCATGGACATTGACCCATCATATCCTGTTTCAGATAACCAGACCGTCTAATAGCAATCTCCCTGGTGTTAAATAGTACAATGTACAATTTGAAATAAATATAGAGATGGTCGAGATCCCATGCGTCAGAGATGCTCCATAACCAACCTCTTGTTAACACCAGGTTGACGGTAATGTGACGTCACGGGTAGGTGGTAAATACTGGAGGTGATTAGTACAGTGTTGAGTATCTGTCGCTTCAGATCAGATAATGTGTTAAGTGATTTTAAGCGGCGTTTAAGTGAATCCTAATCTTTTTGTTGACAAACAATTTGAAGCTTCAGAATTGCCATTCTCATAAGAAATATAACACAACAGGACATTCTAAGATAGTTGAGGATTGTTTTAGAGGTTTCGAAGCTTCAGAACTGACATTACCATAAGAAATACACCAGTGTGGGGGTCACAACAGAACATTCTGAGATAGTTGAGGATTGTTTTAGAGGTTTCGAAGCTTCAGAACTGACATTACCATAAGAAATACAGCAGTGTGAGGGTCACAACAGAACATTCTAAGATAGTTGAGGATTGTTTTGGTGGTTTAGAAGCTTCAGAACTGACATTACCATAAGAAATAAAACAATGTGAGGGTCACAACAGAACATTCTAAGATAATTGAGGATTGTTTTAGTGGTTTTGAAGCTTCAAAACTGACATTACCATAAGAAATACAGCAGTGTGAGGGTCACAACAGAGCATTCTAAGATAGTTGAGGATTGTTTTGGTGGTTTGGAAGCTTCAGAACTGACATTACCATAAGAAATACAGCAGTGTGAGGGTCACAACAGAGCATTCTAAGATAGTTGAGGATTGTTTTGGTGGTTTAGAAGCTTCAGAACTGACATTACCATAAGAAATAAAACAATGTGAGGGTCATAAGCTTCAGAACTGACATTACCATAAGAAATACAGCTGTGTGAGGGTCACAACAGAACATTCTAAGATAGTTGAGGATTGTTTTAGAGGTTTCGAAGCTTCAGAACTGACATTACCATAAGAAATACAACAGTGTGAGGATATTTACTTTATATTAAGTGGCATCCTTTATAACTTTGGGCAATGGGTATTTGTCACTACAGAAAATAATATGTTTAGTCCACAGCACGAGGTAAATACTCTACTTAACACTTTCTCTCTCTGTAATTAGAGCATCTTATACGAGAATAAGTAAAGTCGTCGGAGTAAATATCCAACGTGTGATATTTAAATTACGACTCGAGTGTCGTTGAGTTAATTAGCATATTCGGGTTGTTTTATTTCCTAAGTGGAGATAATTATTTGTTGATTTAAAACGGAGTGGTTTGAAAGATCTAAAATAAGATAATTTTTCGTTGTTTTTTTTAAGTTTGGCCTCATCTGTGGTCGAACATCTACCTCCACTGGTGTTTGCATGGTCTATGGTGCCTGGCTCAGCCATGCACACATGTGAGATTACAGCCTGATGTTAGAATTTGGCGAGTTTTCTTCTGGAAGATATAAATTCCAAACAATTTGTTCTAGTCGCTAATAGTATCGTATAATGTATCTATTTTATACTTATAGTAATACAATGTCGAAACACTGAACAAAAAATAAAATAAGTGATTGGGAAAGAGTAAGGGTACAGGGAGTACATGATATAGTAGAGGAAGCAAGACTGAGATGGTATGGACATGTAATGAGGATGTTGGAGTACATAAGATAGTATAGGAAGCAAGACTGAGATGGTATGGTCATGTAATGAGGATGTTGGAGTACATGAGATAGTAGAGGAAGCAAGACGGAGATGGTATGGTCATGTAATGAGGATGTTGGAGTACATGAGATAGTAGAGGATGCAAGGCTGAGATGGTATGGGCATGTAATGAGGATGTTGGAGTACATGAGATAATAGAGGAAGCAAGACTGAGATGGCATGGGCATGTAATGAGGATGTTGGAGTACATGAGATAATAGAGGAAACAAGGCTGAGATGGTATGGGCATGTAACGAAGATGGAGAAGGTGAGGATGACAAAATAAACGATGAAAGGTAAGTATGTAGGAAAAATATTGTTAGGCAGGCAAAGAAAGAGAAGGGAATAGCAGATAACAGAAAGTGTGCAAGTAAGAAGTGAAGGATGGAAGCAACTAAAGAAGGAAGAATGATAGAAGGATAGAGGAAGAGGTATTTTACTAAACTGATCCGACCACAGGCTGAAAAGAGTTGATTATGAAGTGATAGGGGAAGGAAGCCAGCTTGAAAGGATAGTTAGGTTAGGACTAAATGGAAACAGACACACTTATCTCTTCATTTATTCTTGCACTCTTCATAATTCAAACTTTTTTTTACACTTTCCCTATTACACATTGTTTTTGAAATTTCTGAATTTTTCCTTTTTTCATATAAAGAAATACACACAGTACATAAATACAATATTCCTTTTTATTCCTTTTGTGTGTTTTTGTGTATCCTCATTTAGGAAGTTGCGTTGCGCGTTTCACAGTCCCTGCTGTTGAGTTTCGATAGAATGAAACCTAGGCCGGGCGAAATAGCGGTTCTGATCAATTTTCTTGAAGAGGCAGCCATTATCTCTTTGTCCATTGGCTGAAATGCAAAGTGTCAACTGTTTTCTTCTTTTCATTGTAAAAGCCATATTGTGTTTGTTCCTTTTATTTGTTTTTATCCACCTTTCCTGTATCTTCTTCCAAATATGTACATAAAACACAAAGAAACATTTATATGAGACTACATGTTTGAATACTTTGAAATATGAGTGTTACAACCTGTTCGGGTTCTACGTCGGGTTGTATTGATGTCATCTACCGTAATCTGGTCTGGTTCGCCATCTTGATTTATAAAGTTAAGGCAGCCTTTTAGAACCTCTCATTTGAAAATCATTTACAAGATAACTACAGACGCCGTTAACACCAATAAATAAACATCCAAAAGGTATATTTTTCATCATTTTAAATTTGAATTTAAAGTTTTATATATCAAAAGTTACAAATGGTCAAAATTTGGAAGGAGAGTGGGGAGCCCTTTGGGGAAAAACACCCTTCAGTAAACCCAACTGGGATCTGAACCCCGATATCTCCATCATCAGCACGCTAGTCCAACACGAGAGTCGAACGTTTGTCCACTGAAGCGGGTTTGGCACGTGAATAAAATGAACTCTATGGTGTCAACCCGGAATTGAACCAAACTGGCCACCGTCTGTTGGCAAATATGGTGCCAAATTATGTCAATAAAGGGTGTCATGTGGTCAGAGCGGCGAACCTTCAGGCCGTTAACCCCAGTTTTCTATACCGGAGCCACTACTTTTTTTCCCACCCTGTTGTCACCTCATTTGTCCTCTCACGAGTCTTGAGTTTGACCCCGTTCCAGACTCACTGCTTCAGAGAGAACTCTGGAAGCGCCGGGGTTTTAACCCAAGACCTCTGACCAGTAGACTACAGAGACGGTGATCACATGTGATAGGATATCTTTTTCCTGTC
Organism: Timema shepardi; assembly: GCA_902151425.1. Classification (NCBI taxonomy): domain Eukaryota; kingdom Metazoa; phylum Arthropoda; class Insecta; order Phasmatodea; family Timematidae; genus Timema; species Timema shepardi. The sequence goes on along the minus strand of CABFVX010001697.1, from coordinate 102,189 downwards.
AACTTCAGTGGTCTTGGGATGAAACTTTCGCCTCAGGACGCGATGATCATGGGTTCAAATCCAGCCCAAGTCCAACGTATTTTCCTAGAGCGATAAAAATCCGTAGCACAACTTCCTTCGGAGGATAAGTAAAGCCTTCGGTTCCATGTCGATTGTTGTATGTAAAAAAAAACTTGAAGGTATGTGAAAATACCTTTTCCGGTAAAATTGGTAGGCCCTTTCGTTCAAACTCATAGAAATTATTGTGTGCTGATATATTCAGTAGGTTTAGAAAGTGCACTTTAAATTCCCCAAATAAATAAAAAATAAATAGAGAAATAAATAATGTTGTACCATACTATGTTCACAGAGTACGACCTCGCGACCAAAAGTCTCTCCGTCATTCATCGTTACAACAAACTCCGCCTTCGAATGATCTTGACACTGTCCGAGACCTATTTCTCTGTTCTCACAGAAACATCCGCCCTAAATAAAGAACAAGACGTTAAAGAAACGATATTCACGCACAAGGCCAGTTACCCGCAATTATTAACACTTTCGCTCAATATCTGTGTCAAGCTGCGTGGAAGTAAAACCAACCAAGTCCACCAAACAATCTACACTTTTATTATTAGCACCGTGTCTTACTACCCGTTCGGGTTGTACGCTCTTACACAAATGTGTAACGGTAGGGTGATTGTGAGATGAAATGAAGGACCTACAGTTTAACGTGGGATCCGAACCACGGTGGAGGGCCTGGCATTGGCCTGGCATTCCCCACATTCACAAGATGTCTTGTCAGAGGTGAAGGAAGGGTTTGGAAATCAGATAAATCTGTGCCGGGACCGAGCATTGAACCCCGGACCACCAACACATAAGTCCGACACCTTACCCCCTAGACCACCAGGTCACCAAGAATCAATCAATCCGACACCTTAGCTCAATAGGTATCGTCTCTTGTCTACTGAGCTAAGGGTCCCGGGTTCTATTCTCAGAATTACCGAGACATTTATCATTGGTGAAAATATGGGTTTACCCTTTTTCACAGTGATAAATTAACGGCCGGGGGACTGGATGTTGTACCTGTCCTAGTCTTAAGTTAGATTATAAGACATATGAAGATACGACAATGACAATCCAGCCGGTAGTGGGAAATATATGGCTTGAAACATTAATGGATGTAAAGTAAAGAATCAATCGCTATAGATCTGTGACTCTGACCACTAAGCTACAGGCACGTGGGGTGACCTGGCGGTCTAGGGGTAAGGTGTCAGACTTCTGTGCTGGCGGCCGGGGTTCAATCCTCGGTCCCGGCACAGATTTATCTGATTACCAAACTCTTCCTTCACCTCTGACAAGACATCTTGTGAATGTGTGGAATGCCAGGCCTCCACCGTGGTTCGGAT
>CABFVX010001697.1:60211-98637 GCA_902151425.1 Timema shepardi | reverse complement strand
AGACTGAGATGGTATGGACATGTAATGAGGATGTTGGAGTACATGAGATAGTAAAGGAAGCAAGACTGAGATGGTATGGACATGTAATGAGGATGTAAAGAGAGAGAATGCTAAAGAAAATTTTGGAAACGAGGTATATAGAAAAGACAGTAAGGGAGACCAAGAAAGAGATGGTAGGAGCAGATAACAGAAAGGGTATAGGTGAGAGGAGAAGAATGGAAGAAATTAAAGAAGGAAGAATGGGGGAAGTATAGAGGAGACTAGACTGACCCTGCTACAGGCTGGCAACATTGGTTAATGATGATGATTAGAGAAATCAACATATCTATTATTATTATTATTATTATTATTACTATTATTATTAGGTGTTCTGAATTACGAAAGCCTCATTCCTTTTTTCAGTTAACTTGAATATTTTTCTTCCCTTCAAGTTATAACACAACTTTTTTTTTATAAAACACATCTATATAAAAAAAACTATATGGCGTCAACCCATATAACAAGTCATTTCTACAACCATCCGTTGGCGAAGACAGTGCCAACTTGCGCCGGTAGAGGGTGGCATGTGGTTAGTAAAACAAACCCTTCTGGCGTTAACCTCAGTTTTTCTAGACCGGAGCCGATATTTTTTTTTATTCGAGTTTTTTTTTCCTAACGTGTCTTCACGAGGTGATCGAACCCCGGGACCTCTGGATTTGTAACCACAAGCTTTAACCATTTTAAAACGTGAGGTGATAACTTTCGAAATAAATCCAGGGGCTAAAAGCAATCCTTTTTAATAATATTACATTACTCGCTTCGTTGGCCGCGTGGTCTAACGCGCTACTCTCGCAGTAGACTAGACTGCCCATGATGGGGAGATCGAAGTTCGAATCTCGGTTGGGTGTACTTAGGGGTGGTTCCCCCTAAATGATTTTCCACTCTCCCTCCACGAAATTGTGGATACACTTCCTTTATATATAATCTTCCAAATCCATAAAACCATTGGCTTAATGATGGCACGAACGCTTATAATCAGAGCGGGTAGTAAGACGTGGCGCTAAAAAAAAATATGTAGACATTTCTAAAACAATTCATGCATTAACTTTTCAATGACGGCTTTCAAATGATACCTTTTGGATTTAATAAAAATATTAAATAAATATTTATAAAATCTTGTTAGTCATCTATTAATATAAGATTTTCTTTAATAAAAAAAATACATCAGTTCAGTAGAAACGTAGAAATATTTTTTTTTGCCTTCAATATCTTGATATGAGTAAATACTTTTATTTTAAAAAAATATTTAGGACCACGTCTTACAACCCGTTCGTGTTATACACTTTTGTACTATTTGTACTAATCTGTTAAGGATTAGGAAGGTTTAATTTAGAAGAAGTGGAACCCCATTTGCGTGGAGGGAGAGTGGAAAATAATTTTGTAAAAACCTCCCTCAGCACAGCCGACCGAGATTTGAACCTCAATCTCCCAGTCATCGCCAATCTAGTCTACTGTGAGAGTAGCGCGTTAGACCACGCGGCCACCGAAGCTGGTTTCTACATGTTGCTATCCTACCTGTTAGATAAACATGTAGCGATGAGTGATCCGCCAACATGTCGAGATGTATCTCTGTCAGATTGTTGAACCTTAAATCTAGAACATTCAAATTCTTCAGTCTGGAGAAGGCGGTGTCTGGTAACTTTGACAAGCTAAGGCCGGACATGTTCACCACCTGCAATAACATTAAAAAAAAAAAAAATCACAATTTAGAATATCGAATACAAATCATAATCCTTGAATCTCTTTGGTTAAATTTTATAAATAATGTTAAAGGATTGTTACCACTGACAAACACCGTTTTATTTGTCACGTATCTTACTAATAAAAAAAGATAGCCCTTTTTTAAATTAAATTACGGGTGACCTGGCGTGTCTAGGGGTAAGGTGTCAGACTTCTGTGCTGGCGGCTGGGGTTCAATCCTCGGTCCCGGCACAGATTTATCTGATTTCCAAACCCCTTCCTTTACCTCTGACAAGACGTGTATTAATCACAACTTGTGAATGTATGGAATGCCCAGGCCTCCACCGTGGTTCGAATCCCACGTTAAACTGTAGGTCCTTCATTTCATCTCTCGATCACCCTACCATTACACATTAGCGTATGTGCGTATAAACCGAACGGGTAGTAAGACGCGGTGCTAATAATAATATTTTTTCATCAAACACATGTGTCTTGAATTACTAAAAAAAACAAAAAGTCAAATTGAATGTGGATTAGATTATAGATATACAAATCGAAATATAACTCTTCAATAAAATTAACACAGAACATTATTTATACCTCCCCTCCTCACTTAGTATAAATATTAACGGTAAAAGGGTGGGAGGGGAAGTCACATAACACACATTTTTCAGAACAACTTTTATATCTGAAACCTCACAACAACACCAGGAAAAACTTTTTTTCATTCATTTAAATATGACACAGACCTCTTATAATTATAATCTAAATAGTATTACAAATGTCTCGTAATGTTCTAACAGATGGCAGCACTAATTTAATTAAAATCACAGAGACCTATTTTAACCATCATCTAAATTACATTATATAGGTCTAATGATTGTCTAACAGATAGAAGCACTAATTTAATTTAAATGACAGAGACCTCTTTTAACCATAATCTAAATTACATTATAAAGGTCTTATGATTGTCTAACAGATGGCAGCACTAACTCAATTTGAGTTAAAATTGAACTTTCCCCCTATTTCTCCTGTACCCTCAATATGGATAACACTGACGAGTTCAATTTCCCATCTCCTGGAATCGTCGTCACCTAACAAGTCAAACATTACATCTCTAAAAACTTACAGATTTTAAAAAGAAAAATTGTACGCTGGGTCTTACTAATTGTTCGTGTTGGCCGCATGGTCTAAGGCGCTACTCTCGCAGTAGACTAAACTGCCGATGACGGGGAGATAAAGGTTCGAATCTCGATCGGGTGTATTGAGGGTGTTTTTTTTTCACAAAATAGTTTTCTATTCTACTTCCACGCGGTACATTTCCTATAAATATAGCCTCCCTTATCCTTGAAACCATTAGTGTAATTAGTTCATCAGTGTGTAACCAGAATGGGTAGTAAGACGCGGTGATAAATAATAAATAGATCTAGGAGTATGTGAACAAAAGATGTTGATTACCACAGCAGAGGGTACGGCCAGACTGGAGCGCGCGCTCGAGCCGGAACAGTCTAGTTTACAGGCGCTAGACAATATTATTGTATGTTGGTCCATTGAGTACTAGGAAAACTGCTCATATAACATTTTTATTACTATCGATAAGTTTGGCACACTTGCTACAAACGGCCTAATTGAATTATCATTAGTTTTATTAGCACCGCATCTTACTACCTTTTCGGGCTATACGCACTTACGCTAATGTGTAATGGTAGGGTGATTGAGAGATGAAATGAAGGACCTACAGTTTAACGTGGGATCCGAACCACGGCGGAGGCCTGGACATTCCACACATTCACGAGTTGTGATTGATACACGTCTTGTCAGAGGTGAAGGAAGGGTATGGCAATCAGATAAATCTGTGCCGGGACCGAGGATTGAACCCCGGACCCCAGCACAGAAGTCCGACACCTTACCCCTAGACCCCCAGGTCAGCCCTAAATTAATTGGTAATACCATAAACCACACACACACACATATATATATATATTTATATTTATTTGTGAAACTGATATTTTTAAATACTTCAACATTATAATTAAAGTAGGCCTTTACAAATAAGTATCACCATTAGCGTGGAGAGAGAAGGAGAAAACCACAACAATAAATCCGTTGTCAAAAACCACCCTCAGTTCAGTGAACCAAGATTCGAACCTTTTCCTCCTCGTCAACAACTGTCGAGAGCTATCAGCTAATCACGCGCTCGCTTGCCAGTTTGTCAATCTGGCCGAACCCTTAGACAATTCAACAACCGAAGCAGTTTGAACAAGTTAACTCTTTGAATGTTCGACGTAAGAGTCTGACGTCCGTAAGATATTGAACAGGCGACCTCCCAGGGCGAAGCACTCAAAGAGAAAGAAAAGAAAGAAAAAGAGGGTTAATACGGGGTGTAGAAGGGGTGTGGTGGGGTGGGTGGAGGGGGCAGAACTCCAAGAAATTCCATTCGTTTTTGTGACATTCTCTGTTACGCAATTGACCTGATTTTTCTCGGTAAACTCTTGAGTTTCGTCTTCTGTCGTCAACCTTGAGATATTACGTCGCCCGATGAAATGCGGTCAATATTTAATGGCCCGGGTGGAATGTAATGATACGTACAGTTGGGGGGTAAGGAAAAAGTCGTTAGTCTCATCCTGTCTGGGTTTGTCAAAGGCGGAAGATATCCTGAGATACTGGGTACTGAAGTGCTTATTCCCCCCCTCCCCACTAAAGTTGGACACCTTAGTAGCCTGTCTTCCTACTGATCAAAAGGTTCCGCGGTTCGATTCCCGTCGAGATTTCCGAATGAATTATATTTTGTGAAATGTGGGTTTTCCCCCTTCCACGATGATGAATAGGAGAGTACTGAGAATGGTTGCAGAAGTTTAGAAATCGCGGGTTATTTATGAAGTGGTTTGGTAATTTTTCAATTTGGTTTTTTCACCGAAATGTAGGCGAAAGTTTTAACCAGTTAAAAGTCTAAATTTTAAGTTTGAATTGTTTCTTTTTTTTTAAATAATTTGTGATGAATTACATAAAATCCTATAAAAGAATTCAAAATTATCTTTAAATAATTTGTTGTGACCCCATTAAAACAAGGTCTTTGTTTGATGTCGTATATATACCTTTTTTTAGCCCCGTGTCTTACTACCCGTTCGGTTTATATATACGCTTATATGTACTAATTATGATAATGGTTTTAGTGATTAGGAAGGTTATACTCCGAAGAAGTGTACCCACATTTATGTGGAGGGAGTGTATAAAACTATTTTGAAAAAACTCTCAACACACTCAACTGAGAATCGAACCTAAATCTATTCCTCATCGGTAGTATAGTCTATTGCAAGAGTGGCCTGCTAGACAAAGAGTCAACCGAAGCGTTTTTTATTTTTTTCAATATTAAATTTAATAAAAACCTCTTTAGTGTCCTAGAATGATTTAAGGTGCGAATTTTGTGTTAAACTGGCCTGCCGAAGACGGGGAGATCAAGGTTCAAATCCCGGTCGGGTCTAGTGAGGGTGGTTTTTCCTAAATGGTTTACCAGTCTCCTTCCCCATAAATGTGAGTAAATTACTACTAAATTACTTCCTTCCTCATCCCTACCCAATCCCAAAATGGAATTGTATATTTATTTATTTTCTGCATATTTTTTAAACCCGCTTTTACCCGTTTAACTCCCGGGACATCCCCGAGGGCGCAATAACTTCCATTTGGTGGCCATCCATCACCGACACGGCCTCTAGAAGTAAGGAGTCTGACACCTCAGACCCCGTGCCCACAAGCATCCTAAAACCCAGAGGAGGGTCTTTTTTTTTTACTTACTTCCCCGCGCTGAACTTCCGGTTGAGCCCCCCGGAACAGACGAGGGACTTGGCCCCTGGGGTGTATTCGCAAGTGGCCACGCTGCCGTTGACGGTGGAGACGCAAGTGTCCGAGTGGCGAGCCCGCGTCGCAGTCGTCCCGACCACCAGCGTCATTAGAACACTCCTGGAACACAATGGGAGGGTTTCTTAAAGTGCGGCTTCGGCGTAGCTATAGGGGGATTTCGGTATGAAGATCCTTTTAGAAAATACAAACTTATATACGTACAGTAGAAAAAAAACACATGTATCTGATCACCAAACCCTTCCTTCTACCTCTGACAAGACGTGTATTAATCACAGCTTGTGAATGTGGGGAATGCCAGGCCTCCACCGTGGTTCGGATCCCACGTTAAACTGTAGGTCCTCCATTTCATCTCACAATCACCCTAACATTACACATTGGCGTAAGTGCGTATAACCCGAACGGGTAGTAAGACGCGGTATTGATGATAGTAATAATAATACAAAAAAAAATTAGCACCGCGTTTTACTACCGACTCTGGTTACATGCCTACGTACTAGTTATGCTAATGTTTCAGAGAAGAAGAAAGTTAAATTTAGAGAACGTTTGTCCGCATTTGCGTAGAGAGAGAAAAAAACGAGTGGGAAACCATTTAGGAAAATAAAAAAACACCATCAATATATATCCAACCGGGATCGAACCACGATCTCCACGTATTTGACAATTTAGTCTACTGCGAGAATAGCTACTTAGACCATGCTGCCATCGAAGCAAGTCAACTGATAATGGATGGACAATTTTTTGGAGGCAGATTATGTGATGGCCGTTCGGAAATCGTCAGCGAAGTACGAGCGCTCAATTAAGAACGTACGCTATCATATGAAGCATCCAATTGCTTGTTTGTAGCTGATTGAACGCTCATATGTAGCTGACAATTATCGTAGGTACACACATCCCTAACAGATTCCGCCCTAAAATGAGTGATGAATGAACCCGGGAACGGAAATACTCCTGGATATATAAGTGTGTTTATTAATTTTTAGCACCACGTCTTACTACCCGTTCGGGTTATACGTTTAAGTACTAATTACGCTAATGGGTTAGGAATTCGGAAGGTTGGATTTAAAGGAAGTGAACCAACATTTGCGTGAAGGGAGTGTGTAAAATCGTTTCAAAGGGTTAAAAAAAAACCACCCACCAGTTCACCTATCGATATCCCCGTCCTTCGGCAGTCTATCTCAGCACGAAACTAGCGCGTTAGCTAACTATGCCACCGAGGCGGGTGGTAGATCAATGGTTAGAGCAAAAGGTCACGGGTTTAATTCCCGTGTACAGGTATTTTTTTAATTAAAGAATAGTAAATTGGTGACCTGGCGGTCTAGGGGGTAAGGTGTCAGACTTCTATGCTGGCGGCCGGGGTTCAATCCTCGGTCCCGGCACAGATTTATCTGATTACCAAACCTTTCCTTCACCTCTGACAAGACATCTTGTGAATGTGTGGGAATGCCAGGCCTCCACCGTGGTTCGGATCCCACGTTAAACTGTAGTCCTCCATTTCATCTCACAATCACCCTACCATTACACATTAGCGTAAGTGCGTATAACCCGAACGGGTAGTAAGACGCGGTGCTAATAATAATAATAATAAATTGTTATCGATATTGACTTTCAAAGAGCTCCTGGACTGTAAGTGTTGACAAGAAACAAGTCACCTTCGCGCTGCGTATCTTCCGCCGAAGTCCTGCGCGAGACTTGAAAAATGTTTGCCGACCATAAACAAGCCGGTAGGTAAACTCCCCGCCAGCAGGAGGTAGAAGGGGGACAAGAAGAAGTGATGTCGCGAAGTGATATATTTGCGCGCCACTTAGCGGTACTTCATTTGTCGTCCCGCGTGTCGGACATAATATCCTTGTGGAAAGAAACTCACAATAATTAAAGAACGACTGGATAAAGTTTGTTAAAAACAGAAAACTATCTCAGGGACATGCACAAGGAAGATGTTTCGATGGTTGTAACAAACACCGTCGGAACCTTCCGCGATTCTTTCTGTGTCATGTGGAGAAAGTCTTATAATCATAATAATTGTCTTCCTCAATATGTCAGATCGTGATGATTTATATAGCCCTTAACCTTTGCATACGTATATCCCACTTTTTGTCTGTATATCCCCTTTTTCGTCTGTATATTCTTCTTTTTGTCTATATATCCCCTTTTTCGTCTGTATATCCCTCTTTTCGGCTGTATATCCCTCTCTACATCTGTATACACCCTTTTTCGTCTGTATATTCCTCTTTTTGTCTGTATATTCCCTTTTTCGTCTGTTTATTACGCTTTTTGTTTGTATATCCCTTTTCCGTCTGTATATCCCTCTTTTCCGTCTGTATATCCCTCTTTCCATCTGTATAGCCCTCTTTCCATCTGTATAGCCCTCTTTCCTTCTGTATATCCCTCTTTCCGTCTGTATATTCATCTCTGTGTACTTTGTGTGTCCATGACGCCTCAGCCCACAGTACCACCGGTGTGGGCGCGCGCCCCTCCAAGTATTTCTCTAGTGTTGCAGTCACTGTATGTCTAACGAAACAATGAGGAATTTATTAACGATAATACAATTGTTGCAAGCTTACAAGAATGGGGTTGAACGACATTGTTAAACTATCTATGCCTACCGGGGTTATTATATTGGTTGTTAAAATACCAGTGGTAATAAATTTCGCGGTATAAATTTTCAGTATTAAAATTGTTAGTATATGTACAGTACATTGTACAGTCCAATATTGTTAGGAAAGGATTTTTTTCAAGCGAATACAAACATATATTTTTGCCATCGAAATATATGATATTTTACCAAGTTAAAAGTGTTATTTTATAGGAATTTATAATACATATATCAAGAGTTACAGCTGATAATCACATGGCTTGACGTATGGACACATGAAGGTAGATCTAGTAACTTTTATAGCTGTCAAATTTTTCCCACTAAAAATGGACTGTTTGTCTGTATTTAAAAAATGCGGGCTGAGCCGCACCGGTGGATACACGGACATAGGCGTCCATCTTTGTATTGTCTGGATTACCGGTGACAGGTGAGGTCTGGGTTCAAATCCCAGTTACAAGTCTAGAGAGGCTTGTTCCGAAGTAATACATATCTTTGTGTAGTACGACTTTTGTACCGCCATAAGCCAAAGTGATTTAACTATTTTGATAAAATTGTATTTGTATCCTATTATCAATGAACGTTAAATACTACTTCAACGATAAAAAAAAATTGGAACAACTATGATGACCCGCATCAGTGACCTCATGCTCTAAGGCACTATTATTATTATTATTATTATCACTAGCACCACGTCTTACTACCCGTTCGGGTTATACGCCTGTGTGTAATGGTAGGGTGATAGTGAGATGAAATGGAGGACCTACAGTTTAACGTGGGATCCGAACCACGGCGGAGGCCTGGCATTCCCACACGTTCACAAGATGTCTTGTCAGGGGTGAAGGAAGGGTTTGGTAATCAGATAAATCTGTGCCGGGACCGAGGATTGAACCACCAGGTCATCCTTAAGGCGATATTCTCACAGAGGATTAGACTGCCGATGATGGGGAGATAGAGGTTCGAGTCTCGTATTTAAAAGATTTTAGGAGATATGATGATAATTAGAGCTATTCGCTTATGTTATTTGCCCGGTAAAATTAGATGGTCCCTTGTGTTTGTAATATTAACCAGTGCTTGTATATACGAACTCGCTTTGCTCGTTGGGGGCTCCGCCCCCCAAACCCACAGTGCGTTTTATTTGCAAGTGGCGGCCGGGGTTCAATCCTCGGTCCTGGCACAGATTTATCTGATTACCAAACCCTTCCTTCACCTCTGACAAGACGTGTATTAATCACAACTTGTGAATGTGGGGAATACCAGGCCTCCACCGTGGTTCGGATTCCACGTTAAACTGTAGATCCTCCATTTCATCTCACAATCACCCTACCATTACACATTAGCGTAAGTGCGTATAACCCGAACGGGTAGTAAGACGCGGTGCTAATAATAATAATATTTGCAAGTGGATGTAAATTAGCGTTGTTTTGAAATTAAAAAATGTGTGGAAAATGTGAAAAATTTACCTAAGATCCAAAAATCTAGCTCTATCTGGTATAACCAATGTAGATACGACAAAAAATAATAGGGCCAAACTTGTGGATCTCCCCAAATACGTAGATTTGGTGATATCCGTTTTTTGATAGGTCTCACCGTTTAGCCACAAGAGACCTCCAAAGAAAGTTCCACACTGACTTTAAAGTTGCTCCGCCATTTTGAATTTTTTCGAGGGTTAAAACTTAATTTTTTTTAACTTTTCGGAATGTTCCCTTTGGTTACAGGCTAGAAGCTATAATTTTGCCAAATTTCAACTTTCTAGCTCATCTGGAAGTGGGTAAACATTAATGTCAAGTGAGTGAGTCAGCCATGTGGCTTTATAGTAGTATAATTTAAACCAAAATCGTTAGAGCCAATTTCGAGAAAACCATTTTTTTCTCTCTCTTTCTCGTTTCATCCTTAAATAAACTACCCTTAATTTTTAAGATTAAATAGTTAATTCCAAAAATTCCTCGGGTGAACCTTATGGCAACCATAGTTAACAAGTTTTAATACGATCGGTAAAATTGTTTAGGCTCTAACCGAGATACAAACGGCATCGCGAAAATTACTTTTCCGTTTACAGGGTGTCATGAAACATCAATATTAGTTATAAAAATCTCAAATTAGATATTTTTTTACGATCGCAATACTTTCTCTTACCGAGAGATCACGAGAAAGTTAAAAAAATATATTTATGTATAGTTTTAGTTCGTTGGGATCTACCATGACATGCGAGTGTCGTAAGAGAGGCCACTCGCGTCCCCGCAGCCGGAGCCGCAGTGGTAGACGCAGCCGCAGTGGTAGACGCAGCCACAGTGGCAGACGCAGCCACAGTGGCAGACGCAGCCGCAGTGGTAGACGCAGCCACAAGGTCTCCTGGAAGAAGTACCACTCCAAGGTGTCTATCAACCCGTTCTTCAACTACCTCGCGCAACTCCGCCGTCAGTTCCCTTGCGGGACGTCCGTCGTGGAGGTGGCCAAACACGGGGGTCGCTGCTGGAGGAACATGTCTTGCGACGAGAAGAAACCTTTCATCCGGATGGCGTGCCGCGCCCAGAGGCGGAACCGAAGAGTCAACCGCAACAAGAATATAGTACGGCTGCTCATGAGCTAATGATGGAACCGAAGAGTCAACCGCAACAAGAATAAGTACGGCTGCTCATGAGCTAATGATGGAAACAATTTTTTTTTATCTCCCATTATTATTTTTTATTTCTAAATTTTGTCAACATTTTCAATCGGAAACTAGTGCCCAATATATTATTTTATTTCTAACACCCAACAAATAAATTATTTAAAGTGAAGTAATTGTATTATTTTTAGATTGTTTTATGTGGAGAAATGACTACTCGCATCGATGGGCGTGAGGACAAAGGTGTCAGTCTCTTTAAGAATTGTTCGCTGGTGACAGGAAAGTCTGGGTTAAAATCATGGTCGGAAGATTTACCCTCAATATTTTCCCAATATCTCTATAAGTAGATTTTGGTGTAATTTTTTTTTTTTCATTTCTATCTTTTTAATCCATATCCCTTAAGCGTTATTAAAAAAACCCTACCCATCCGCTTCGGTGGCCACTTGGTCTAAGGCGTCAGCCTCGTGGTAGACTAGACTGCCGAATACAGGAGGTTCGGGTTTATAATCCCGGTGGTGTGAACTGAAGGTGGTTTTTCCTAAATGTATTTTTATCTCACTTCCCGCAAATGCTGATACTCTTACTTTAAAAATTCAATAGCACATTAGCGTGATAATTAGTACAATAACCCGAATAGGTGATAAGAAGTAGTACTTAAAACTCATAATTACCTTCCCCTACTTCCACCCCCCCCCTCCCTCATCCCAATCGTTCCCCGGCACACTATTTAAGATCGTCCATCATATCCGAGGCCCAACTCAGCTCCCGGCTCGCGCGAGGTTTGGGAGTAAAATGGAAAGGAAAAGACAAGAAATGTGTGCAGTACATTCGTATTTGAATGATTACTCGACATTTCCTCGCGGTGACGATGGGGGACAAAGCGACAAAGTTTCTTGTTAATAACTACAGTGTGTCCCTGTTATGACAGAATGAAGATTTGTGCATAGTGCTTATCTGTGAAGGCATTATAAAATGGTCAAAAAACTACCCTTTTCAATGCAGTTTTTATCCAAATATCGTTTAATATTTCAACAATGTTCAGTATTAGTAGCTTCTATTAACTCTTTATCTCCATTAATGTTTAATCAGAAATTATCCACGTGCAATAGTGTTGGTGTAAATTTACTATTTCTAGCCGACTGTACCACAGGGTTAATTGACGTGTGATGCACGCACTCTCTTAGTAGGTTGATGTTGGATCCACTGGAGCAATTATAATTGACAACTAGCCAAAGTCGCCAGATCTACCATCATGTATTCATTCGCCAGGCCATGTGTTGAGCAGTCTCACTTTTGGCAATCAAAACTTTCAACACACACAAAAATAGTTTTTAATTATATTTTTCTTTTAATTGTTTTTACACTACCAAAATATGAGCTTATGGATTTTTGTTGTTGTTGTGGAAGCGAATTATGCGGTTCACTTGAAAACAACAGATTTTATAAGGTTGCATTCACTTCATAAAACAAGATGGTGAACCACACGAAACAAGGGCGGTGGATTACGTCGTATATACCGTGTCCATGCGCATCTGTTTACAAAATAAAAACTTTTTATTTTGAAACAAAAATTGTTATGGCTCTTTTCCTGAGTTATAAAAACACATTTATTTATTTTGGTGGCCAGTTATAATAAAATAACCCGCCTCGGTGGCGTAGTTGGCTAACGTTGCTAGTCGTGTTGAGCTCGACCGCCGAGGACGGGGAGATCGAGGTTCGAATCTCGGTCGGGTGAACTGGGGGTGGTTTTTCCTAAACGGTTTTCTACTTTCCCTCCACGCAAATGAGGGTTCACTTCCTCTAATTCAACCTTTCCAATACCTAACTCATTAGCGTAATTAGTACTTAAAGCGCATAACCCGAACGGGTAGTAAGACGCGGTGCTAAAAATTAATAATAATAATAATAAGATACACGTGTGAATATAATACTTTTTTAATTTATAATGTCATGTATTATAATATCTCTTGTCACAACCACAAAACCAAAAAAATATTAGTTTTAGTCATATATTTTGTTCTTTCAATAAATCATGAACGTTGTCCGTAACCTAGGATCAATTGGTACAGTAGCCCCGTGGCTTCTTTGGTGCTGACTGACAGCTCACAGCTGACTTCTGACAGTCAACGTTTAGGTATGTACCTAAATTTTGACTGCCAGAAGTGACAGCTGCTAAACACATGTTATTGCAGATTATATAGTTCGGCGTGGGGATACATAATTTTGTCTGGTAACTTTTCAAAGCCGTCAGTTGTAAGCTGTGAGCTGTCAGTCAGCACCAAAGAAGTCATGGCGCTACTATAGCTTGTCTCTGTCTACTAAACTGAGGCTCCTGGTTTTTTCTCCTGGAATGGCCGAAAAATTGTCAAAGGAGAAATCTATATTTTCCCGTTAAAAGTGATTAATTAACAGCCGCGAGCTGTAATATAATAATTAATTATAAATTAACATTAGTGACTTTCAATAAGAACAATCTTATGCTAACTGTCACCACCATTTCAGTATGTGAATGTGTAATGGACTCCATGAGATCATTTCTCTCAGTATAACACCTTCACCTATTTTATTATTATTATTATTGTGTGTTCTGTCTTGCGACAGGTCCATTCCTCTTGTCATTGAACTTAGACCTCCAATGCACCCTGTCCTCTGCCTTCTCCTTGATCTCCCAGAATCTTCCTCTTTCCTTCAATTCCTCCAATATTTAAATCCTCCTCCTTCCTAAGCTCCTCTTTCCCTCAACCTTTCTTTCTATGACGTCGTGCAGAAGATAGTTCCTCCTAAAGTTGTGTCCGATCCAGTTTGTTTTGTACCGAAGAATCACATCCAAGATTACCTAAATCCATTCAACCTTTAAAAAAAAATCTTAACAGAAATTCGGTTGACTGCGTAAGCTGCCACTGGAGAAAAATTTAGTTCTAGGTGCTCTCATGGGTGTGATACGGGCCCTAAACATATACACACACACACACACCATTTTCTCCCCCCTACTCATCTCACTTTCGTTCTACATTCCTGGCATGTATCGTTACCATGGCAACGACGCGTTTCCGTGGCAACGATCAACGCGATGGACGGTCCAAAGGTATTCTGTTTTATTTCGATTTAAAGCTCCGTATATTACAACTGTTTGTCTGTGTTAACGCCATATTTACACAAGTTGACGTAGATATTATTTGGAGGTATCCACTTATATAGAACTCGCTTTGCTCGAAACACCTTGTAGGTTTTCTTTGCAAGTGAATGTAAACTATTGTAATTCCAGAACCGTTTTTTGATTAGCCTTACCGTTTAGCCACAAGAGACCTCCAAAGAAAGGTCCGCACCAACTTTAAAGTTGCTCCGATATTTTGCATTTTTCTAGGGGGTTAAAAATTAGAATTCTTAACGTTTTGGAATTTTCTCGTCGGTTACAGGCTAGAAGCTATAAGTTTGACGAATTTCAAGTTTCTAGCTCATCTGGAAGTGGGTAAACATTAATGTCAGTGAGTGAGTCAGCCGTGTGGCTTTATAGTCGTTTAGGTGACCTGGCGGTCTAGGAGTAAGGTGTCAGACTTCTGTGCTGGCGGCCGGGGTTCAATCCTTGGTCCCGGCACAGATTTATTTGATTACCAAACCCTTCCTTCATTACCAAACCCTTCCTTCACCTCTGACAAGACATCTTGTGAATGTGAGGAATGCCAGGCCTCCACCGTGGTTCGGATGCCACGTTAAGCTGTAGGTCCTCCATTTCATCTCACAATCACCCTACTATTCATTACACATTAGAGTAAGTGCGTATAGCCCGAACGGGTAGTAAGACGCGGTGCGAATAATAATAATAATAATAATATAGTAGTATAATACAGTCTGAAAAAATAATTAGATACACAATTTATTTTTGTGATGTTAAATAGTGCTTGGATACGAATTTAGATCAAAATCGTTAGAGATTATTTTGATAAAAACTATTTTTTTTTTCGTTTTTCCGCCCCTATGTAAACTACCCTTAATTTTATGTTTAAATAGATCATTACAAAAATTCACTTTAGGAAAACTTATTAAAACCCTAGATACCAAGTTTTGGCCTGATCGATCAAATGGTTTCGGCTCAAACACGAGGTACAGACAAAAGGCATCGTGAAAAAAAAACACTTTTAAAAGTTTAAAAAAAGCCATGAAACGTCGACATACATCAAAATATCGAATTCTATTCTTCTTTTTTTAGCACCGGATCTTGTTATTCTTTCGGGCTGTACGCTTATATAAGTACAAACTACGCCAATTGTTTTTTAGAGATTAGAAAGCTTATATTTTATAGGGAATGTACTCGCATTTGCGTGAAGAGAGAATGGGAATCTTTTTTTTAAACCTCAGTACACCCGACGAATCTCGATCCACCCGTCAACGGCAGTCAAGTCTACTACGAGAGCAGCGCACTAGACCATGCGGCCACCGAAGCGGGTTCGATTTTATTTAAGGTCATAATACTTTCTCTCTCCTAAGAGGTCACGTGCAGTAAATATAATACCAGGGTGACAAGAGTTACTGTGTCATCGGATGGCCTTGAAGGAATATTTTCATGAGAGGTTTATGGCGTCAATAAAAAGCGCGTTTATACACGTGATCTATACATTGTATGAAGCTGAATCAAATAGGCCTACTTAGGAGACTATTTGGTCCAAAAAATAGGATGAAGGTAACAGTGTGGAGGAGGATATGTAATAAAGTGTAGGATATGTAATAAAGTGTACTCAGTGACAGAGCTGTTATAATTTTACCCAGCACCAAAAAAACACACCCAGGATTTTAAAAAAAACCTTAAAAACATTTATTGTATTTTGCATCTAAACCAATTACTGTCCGATTTATTTTTTGAGAATGGTTAGCCTATTTCCTTTTTTAAATAATAATAATAATACAAATTGTTTGAAGTAAGAGTTACATTAGAAATTGAACTAAATATTTTAAATAACAGGTGATTTGTAAACTGAATTAAACAAACTTAGCAAAGACATATTAAACAAATGTTATTGGATAAAAACTTACTGTACTTTAAAGAAAATATACACACAAATTTCTCCTATAATTTGGTGACGTGGCGGGCTAGGGGTTCAATCCTCGGTCCCGGCACAGATTTATCTGATTGCCAAACCCTTCCTTCACCTCTGACAAGACGTGTATTAATCACAACTTGTGAATGTGTGGAATGCCAGGCCTCCACCGTGGTTCGGATCCCACGTTAAACTGTAGGTCCTCCATTTCATCTCACAATCACCCTACCATTACACATTAGCGTGCGTATTACCCGAACGGGTAGTAAGACGCGGTGCTGATAGTAATTATATTATTGGTACCATGAGCTTTTACTATAATTATTAAAGAAAATATATCTGTTATAAGAATTTTGTTGAAGAATGTGATTTATTTGTATTTCTTTCAAAAAAAGATTGTTATTTGATATATATATATATTAATGATATACATTATTTTCCTTGTAAAGTAAGAGTCAAGTGAATTCTGGTCGACCTAACTGAACTTGGGGTAAAGCGGTCGCCTCAGGACTCGATGTTCGTGGGTTTGAACCCAGACGGGGTCATCGGTTTTTTTTCCTAAAGCCTCGTACACATCAGCGAAAGGAATGGCAAACGGAACGCCGAACCGCGCAAAGTACCGCGACATTCCAACGAAACAAAAACCGCTTGCATTCTCCCGATGCACCCGATGTCGGTATTACGACGAACCATCAAAGGTGAGATGCGTGAACGTTTTTAAACTATGTGTACATTTCGATGAAGATAGATTTTACTTCAGCCTAGATATGAGGAATAAAAAAAAGGTTCATTTTGATGTACGGTTCATTGAGTATTGTTTCGAGAATAAGCTAACCTCATCAGACAACGACCGACTATTGAGGCTGACACAGAAAGCTAAGCTAACTGATGGTCCCTCATTTCACTCCAGAATTCAGGGTTGTTTCTTTCTGATCTGCTCCAGATGGATCACATTTTGAGGGGGAAAAATTGCCTGTTGAGTGACGTCACATAAGTCAAATTGGAAAGGGAAAAGGAGCCAAGAATATCAAGTATACGACTGATTGATGACCTCAAACAAAGAAAGAAGATTTAGTTACAGGATCTTTTTAAAAAAAAAAAGCTTCTTATAGGACACGGTGGAGGAGTCAATTTGAACAAGGTAAAGGACTTGTCGAATGACAGAACACCCGGTGTGCCACGAAGAGTCAGCAGGTGTGCCGCGGGAATTTTGGAGAAGTTAATAAAAAGCGGGTGACCTGGTGGACTAGGGGTAAGGTGTCGGACCTCTGTGCTGGGGGGGTACGGGGTTCAATCCTCGGTCCCGGCACTGATTTATCTGATTACTAAACCCTTCCTTCACCTCTCACAAGACGTGTGTTAATCACAACTTGTGAATATGTGGAATGCCAGGCCTCCACCGTGGTTCGGATCCCACGTTAAAATGTAGGCCCTATATTTCATCTCACAATCACCCTACCATTACACTTTAGCGTAAGTGCGTATAACCCGAATGGGTATTCAGACGCGGTGCTAATAATAATAATAATAATAATAATAATAATAATAATAATAATAATAATAATAATAATAAGCGAGAAAAGATTTTAGGAGTAAAATTAAATACTTTTTAAATCCATGACTAAAATATATTTTTTAATAGCACAGTTATTATAATTCTAGCTATTGAGCGTTTTTTTATAACACAATCTTAATAGACGCTTTTAAATTATAAACTCTCTCCTTAAAGAAATTAGATTGTGCCTTAAATATTTTAGTGCCTTATTTAGTGTTATCTGAGATGAAAAAGGTTGAAAATCGCTGGTCTAGACAATAAACTCAAAAAATCTGACTACAATATACATAAAATACATCCAGATAATATATATTATTTAGATGTATACTGGGCTACATCATTCGTAGCCTAGTAGTGGAAATATTATCCATTCTTAATGTATACTTACTAAACATCAATGCTTTAAGCTGATTCAAAAATGCCTAAACTAAGCTTTAAAAAAATCACTACATGCCTAAAATAAGTAGTAAATTACACAAAACAAGAAAATATAACGTAAAATTCCAAAAATGACCGAAATTAGCCTATAAAATATATATTTATACAACCAGGGTATCATAAACAGAGTTTGTGTAGGCCTTCTTATGAGCATTGTATGTGATGGAAAAAATGACGTCATAAAAACCTGGGCCCTGGTAATGAGGCTATTTATTTGTCGTAGTATGTATTATCTAAGCATCTGTGAGCGATTAAACGTAATGACCTCAGTCTTACCGTGAGGATTCTAGGTGGCCGTGATTTAAGACCGGGACTGGCTGCGCGCGCATCTGGTAGGCCGTGACCCAGACTGCAAGTGATTATTAGCAGAGAACGGATCGCCCATAATGAAGGTTGATCCTTCGCTTTAGGTGAGACTGACGTTAAGTTGAGCCTTCGTTCATTATCATTTTGGAAAATATTCTAAGTAATAATGAAGTAAGGAGTAGTAATGATTATGGTTAAGACTTAGATAAAAACTTAAGATTAGCAATATAAAGTAAAAGGTTATTATACACTGATGAATTAATGAAATGTTAAATAATATTAAAAAGTTGAAATTTATATATCTTAATATTAAAAACTGCTAAGCTGTGCTTACAACAAGCATAAATATTATATATTATTATATTTTATTATAAATTATATTTATGCTTATTCAAAAGTTGAAATTGATATTCTTTAATGTTAAAAACCGCTAAGCTGTGCTTACAACAAACATAAATATTATATATTATTATATACTATATTTATGCTTGTTATAAGCACAGCTTAGCGGTTTTTAACGTTAAAGTATATCAATTTCAACTTTTTAAATATTATATAACATTTCATTAATTCATCAGTGTATAATAACCTTTTAATTTATATTGCTAATCTTAAGTTTTTATCTAAGTCTTAACCATAATCTTCGTTCATTAGATACGCTCAAATCGTTATCGAATAAAATCATTTCTTAATAACAGGATCACAATCAGTTTAACGTTCAGGTAACGTAAAGTTAGTTTAACGTAAATAAACTAGTGTGTGGTTATGATTCACGTAACGTAGACCAAGGGTAGTTTTTTTTATGAATGCGTTTACATTTCTTCTAAAACCCTAATTTCCTTATTTATCCCCCATTAACGTAATTTGAGGCGTGTAATATCATATATTACTCACTTCAATGGCTGCATGGTCTAAGGCGTTACTCTCGAAATAGACTAGACTACCGATGACGAGAAGGTGGAGGTTCGGATCTCAGTCGGATGTACTGAGAGTAGTTTTTTTCCATAGTGGTTTTCCACTCTCCCTCCGTGCAAATGCGGGGAACATTTTCTATACATATAAACTACCTAACCCCTAAAAACACTACCGTAATTAGTACATTAGTAGACACGCGTATAACTCTAACGGGTAGTAAGATGCGGTGAAAAGATTGGTAACTAATTCAAAGAGCCAAACTCTTTATCTTTATTCTTATCATACCTAAGGCCCCTTTCAGACTATGTGTCCCCTCTTAGCAGCTCTTAAGTTGCCACGAGTCGCGAGAAATTGTTGTATCTTTACTATTTGTATATAAAAAGTAAAAACCGTTCAAGAAAATGGGTCCATCCTTTAAATCTACAAAGACCCGTTGTTGGAGCTTTTGTCACTTTGTATCAATCTTTAATAAAGGATGAGAGAAAAATTTTCAACTACTTTAGAATGACCGTAGTAAATTTTGATGAGCTCCTGGATCGATTGAGTGCACTACTCTTCAAACGAAATAGTAAGATTAGAGATGCCATCGTTGATTATAATTTACTGAACTGTTTCCACCGGATGGCGAAATGTCGGTGATAGGGAGTATGATGGTGATAGTGATTATGGGTAATATAGTGAGTATGAGGGTGATAGTGAGTATGGGTAATATATAGAGTATGA
Organism: Timema shepardi; assembly: GCA_902151425.1. NCBI lineage: Eukaryota > Metazoa > Arthropoda > Insecta > Phasmatodea > Timematidae > Timema > Timema shepardi. Next base: position 78,892 of record CABFVX010001697.1, on the reverse strand, counting down.
GGGTGATAGTGAGTATGATGGTGATAGTGAGTGTAAGGGTGTGGTAAACCTAACTAACGAAAACCGGGTACCCGTCGAGTTAATTATGTTTCCGGGGAAAATATCCAAGATATTAGATGGGAATCGAACACGAGAAGCCTAAGCTCGTAGCCAGATCCATTTATCATTACACCACGGGGCGGATTTCTCCTTAGAATAGAGATGCGCAACGAATTCTTATCACTCAGGGAAAAATCCGACAACCCCAGCCGGGTTTGAACTCAAGAACATCGGTTCCTGAGGCGAGCGCTCTACCACAAGATCACCCGAGTCGGGCTCTACTAATTTTTATTTTTATTAAAAAATAAAAAGAAGTCTTTTTTATGATAAGAAACTATGACACTTTGATTAGAAATCAGAAAAAAAGGTGGGTGCTTTACGATGTACAGTAGCCCCATGGCTTCTTTGGTACTGACTGACAACTTTAAAAAAGTTACCAGACCAACTTATATATCCCAACACCGGACCAGATGATCTGCAAAAACATGTGTTTAGCAGCTGTCACTTCTGACGGTCAAAATTTAGGTATATATCTAAATATTGATTGTCAGAAGTCAGCTGTGAGCTGTCAGTCAGCACCAAAGAAGCCATGGGGCTACTGTATATACCTAAATGTTGATTGTCAGAAGTCAGTTGTGAGCTGTCAGTCAGCACCAAAGAAGCCATGGGGCTACTGTGTATACCTAAATGTTGATTGTCAGAAGTCAGTTGTGAGCTGTCAGTCAGCACCAAATATGCCACGGGACTACTGTAAGTACCTGGAAACACCGTCTCGACATGGGTGCACTTGTTAAACGCAGGGAACTTTCAAGTACCAACTTGAGAGAACAGTGCATGCAACATGTGGTTAACCAATATGACGGTAGAGGCTGCCAAACAGCGTGCAATCGATAACCAATATATGGAGGGGGGTGGAGGGGGGACCCAGATTACCTGTGTCAAACAAACCTGCTTTAATCTTTCTTTATTTATGTTCCGACCGAAGTGCTTTACTATCTTCTTTCACCTTCAGTAAACAAGAACCTTTTTGTTGACAAGTTTAATGGAAAGGCCATTTTTTGCTTTTGTATAGATTTTTTGTTTTTGTTTTAGCTCCGCGTATTGTCTACCCCTTTCTGTTTAAACGCTTATCTAGTCCTACAAATTACGCTAATGGTTTTAGGGATTAGGAGGTTTATATTTAGAGGAAGTGTATTCGCATTGGCGTGGATGTAGAGTGGAAAACCACCCTCAGTACACCCGACCAAGATTCGAACCTCGATCTCCCCTTCATCGGCCAGTCTAGTCTACCACGAGAGACCCGCCTCGGTGGCATAGTTAATGCGCTAGTCGTGTTGAGCTCGACTGCTGAGTACGGGGAGATCGAGGTTCGAATCTCGGTCGGGTGAACTAGGGGTGGTTTTTCCTAAGCGGTTTTCCACTCTCCCTCCACGCAAATGCGGGTTAAATTCCTCTAATTCAACCTTCCCAATTCCTAATCCATTCGCGTAATTAGTACTTAAAGCGTATAACCCGAACGGGTAGTAAGACACGGTGCTAAATATTAATAATAAATAAACCTCAGACAAGACGTGTATTAATCACAACATGTGAATGTGTGGGAATGCCAGCTCTCCACAGTGGTTCGGATCCCACGTTAGACTGTAGGTCCTCCATTTCATCTCACAATCACCCTACCATTACACATTAGCGTAAGTGCGTATAACCCGAACGGTTAGTAAGACGCGGTGCTAATAATAATTAATTATTTTTTTAAATATGGTTTAAATATTTCAATTTTTATTAAAGTTGTACATTTTTTTAATATTCTAGGATTCGAATTTAGATTCGAGATTCTAAAGAAAATTTAAGATTATGTTTGATAAATATTGGATTCGATCCGTCTCTAATATTAATATATTTATTTAAGGGTAACATCCAAAATGAAGATGTTATATTATTTGTTCCACGTCATACTACCCATCCAGGGATATTCACATTTAACTGCGCTAAGGTTGTAGGAAAGATTACGGTAGAATCAATATGAAATGCATCTGCGTTTGCAAAAAGAGATAGAGGAATCATCTATTTTTTTAATTTTTTTAAAAACACCCTTTGTCCACTCTGCAGTGATTCTAACACCGACCTTGAGGTATTTAGGAAAAAGCGGACGAAACTATATTGGCACCTTCATCCGGATACCCATTGGCAACTATAAAAAAATAAAACCAGCTTCAGTGGCATGTTGAGCAGGCCTACTAATGACGGGGAATATCGGGGTTCAAATCCTGGTCGGGTCTACCTAAGATGATTTCTCCTAAATGGTATCCCAAAATCCTCCAGATAGACTACCACTAAAATGTGTTCTTCCTCGTCTCTATTTAAATAGAGTATTATTATTATTATTAGCACTGCGTCTTACTACCCGTTCGGGTTATACGCACTTACGCTAATGTGTAATGGTAGGGTGATTGTGAGATGAAATGAAGGACCTACAGTTTAACGTGGAATCCGAACCACGGTGGAGACCTGGCATTCCTCACATTCACAAGATGTCTTGCCAGAGGTGAAGGAAGGGTTTGGTATTCAGATAAATTTGTGCCGGGACCTGGGATTGAACCCCGGCCGCCAGCACAGAAGTCATGACACCTTACCCCTAGACCACCAGGTCACCATAAATAGAGTAATTATCATAAATTAATATAATGTGAACAGTGATAAAAAAGAAATAAAAATTGTCAAGGTAACCTTATAGGAGTGATTAACTTAAGTAGACACGTAGACAAAAGCTTTTAAAATTATGTGGGTTTTTTTTTGCGAAGTTTTTATATAATTGTTTCTTTATCAGTTCACAAAACAATTGCTTCGACTGAAATGTCGACGGCTCGTTGGGTGTTGTTGCCTTAAAACCCGTTCCAAGCTCGCGTGTTTTTGGGTGTTTTTTCACAGTGATACCAACTTTGATGTATTTTAGTTCATCATGATCCAAATAAATCTTCAATATAACGAACAAGGGAAAAGATGGCCTCAGTACTTGGTGGCTGTTGTAGGTAAGATATATAAAACATTATTTCAAAACAGTATTTCATAGAAAAGAGCTTTTACTTATTTTCGAGAGGAAATATTGTGATCGTTAACAACAAAAATTTGAATGCAATATTTTGATGGATATTGACGTTGCACAACAACCTGAACCCTGAACGTGGGCTATGTAAGGCTTTCCGACTGTTTGTATGTATCTCAGCCTAGAGCCGAAATTATTTTACTGATCGGACTTAAATAATTAGGATTTTCATAAGTTCCCCCGCATGTGTTGGAATTATTTATCTAAATCTTGAAATTGATATAAGCCTATTTGCGAGTTTAAAAGATCAAAGGTTGATAATTATGTAAAGAAGTTTTCTCACGTGAAGGATTGAAAACTGCTGACCCCTGCTCTAACCCGAAGTCTGGAGGACTTTCTAAACTAGCCCAAGTTTGATGAGTGGAAGGATTGAAAACTGCTGACCCCTGCTCCAACCCGAACTCTGGAGGACTTTCTAAACTAGCCCAAGTTGATGAGTGGAAGGATTGAAAACTGCTGACCCCTGCTCTAACCCGAAGTCTGGAGGATACAAGTTGATGAGTGGAAGGATTGAAAACTGCTGACTCCTGCTCTAACCCGAACTCTGGAGGACTTTCTAAACTAGCACAAGTTGATGAGTGGAAGGATTGAAAACTGCTGACCCCTGCTCCAACCCGAAGTCTGGAGGACTTTCTAAACTAGCACAAGTTGATGAGTGGAAGGATTGAAAACTGCTGACCCCTGCTCTAACCCGAAGTCTGGAGGACTTTCTAAACTAGCCCAAGTTGATGAGTGGAAGGATTGAAAACTGCTGACCCCTGCTCTAACCCGAAGTCTGGAGGACTTTCTAAACTAGCACAAGTTGATGAGTGGAAGGATTGAAAACTGCTGACTCCTGCTCTAACCCGAACTCTGGAGGACTTTCTAAACTAGCACAAGTTGACGAGTGGAGGGATGGTGTTCCTAGCGGAGGACTAGAGGCAGATCCTGCCAATAGTACTCCAGGGAGCCGATTAAGTCAAGGCCTGCCTATAATCATCACACCTTTGGCCGAAAATTCTATAGCTGTCGTTAAAATAAAGATACGAGCGTTCGACTGAAAGGAGTTTGGGAGTTCACAGGCTGTCTGATAGAGTTGGAACATGGAAAGGTGAAGGAGGTAGCTGGGAATATAGACCTTTCTTCTAACTCGTGTCAAGTTTGTGAAGGATTTGAATAGTCAGACTCAACTTTTATCACGACCTTAAATAACCTAAAAGGGAAACCTATGTCGTAGCTAAGGGAGAAGGCAGTTCCTAACTCGTAGAAACGACAAGGCACAGAAGATCGACAACCTAATTCTCGGTAACGTACGTTTGTCGTGGAGGAGATCACCTAGCCCATTCGTGGAAATGTGGAATACTGGTCAACACATGATAGAGTTTTTTCTAGCCCATTCGTGGAAATGTAGAATACTGGTCAACACATGATAGTTTTTTCTAGCCCATTCGTGGAGATGGAGAATACTGGCCAACACATGATAGAGTTTTTTCTAGCCCATTCGTGGAAATGTAGAATACTGGTCAACACATGATAAGAGTTTTTTCTAGCCCATTCGTGGAGATGGAGAATACTGGCCAACACATGATAGAGTTGTTTTTTTACACTCTCTCAAGCCTAGTCACACTCTCCCCTTGAAGGTTGGAGCCCCTATCATACTGTCGTGTAGTTTGAAACCCCTTGGATGCAAGTGAAGGCCCTACATCACAGCGTCATGCAGGCTACCATCTTCATAGGATGTGTATTTACTGGGGAGACAGTCTTCATCCGTCGAGATACTCTCATTACTTCGGATTATCGCCTCCAGTTTCCCCCGAAAGTCTGTTTTGCAATGTCCAACCAACAGGGCTCAAGGTCAGTTCGCTAAGGAAATTGGGTCGATTTACGGGAAGACTGTTTATTCCATGGCCAGCTCTTAGTAGCATGCTCCAGGATGAGCACACTAAGAATCATGGCAGTTCTGTCATCTTAGAGGAGGAGGGCTAACAATGTATACAAGGGAGTCCTTTCAAAGTAAGAAGCCATATAAGGAATATGTAAAGGCAGTAGGCGAGAGGATCTGCTAAACAAAACACCCCGATCAGATTATGATATGGCAAAAATAGAGGGGGTTTGGTAATAGAATGTACACAAACAGATGGCAGTACGAAAGGTGGTCTGGTAAACAGAATGTCCACAAACAGATGGCAGTACGAAAGGTGGTCTGGTAACGGAATGTCCACAAACAGATGGCAGTAAGAAAGGGGGCCATCCAACAAGAACTCCCCGACCATATGGCAGTAATAAACAAGGGCTGGAAATTAATATTCTCTGACTTGGACATGACATAAAGACAAAGTATGGTGATCTTCATGAGTTGTTTCTCGGGTAACGTTAAGAATTATTCCATAACAATCACAAATAATCTATAGCAGTATACACGTAGTATTACAAAAAAAAAGTCAAACCCTCACTGACTCAATAATAGATAAAAGATGCGAATCTGGGCTATTGTCTAGTTTACAATAATCTTTAATGTGTGTGTTCAAGGCCATAAGTTTATGACATAATGTTAAGACTTACTATAAAACCATGAAAATTAAGAATATTGCTACTTTATACAATAGTGGTGAAACTTTATTTTTGTGTGAGGCGGGGCAAAAACTCAAAAAAGTTTTTTTTCTGGACTTCATACCCTCCTCTCCCTCAGTCAAGTTTATAAAATGGAGTGCTCCTAGAAGCTATTTGAAGTGGTCCTTGTTTAGAGAATTTTTGAAAATCATATTTTTTTAAACTCTAATTAGAATAGTGCTGCCCCCCCCCCCCAAATTATTTGTAATATGGATACTTCTATAGGATATTTGGAGTAGTACTCCTTTAGCAAATTTTTGATAATTGGAAGCCCCTAAAAGTTATTTAAAGTGGTGCTCACCCGATTTTTTTTAAATTTGGAATGCCCTAAAAAGCTATTTAGAATGTTCTTCACCTGTATTTTATTTCGAAATTTAAATGCCTCTTGGAGCTATTTAAAGTGGTCTTCCACCGACTGTTTTTTTTTAATTGGATGTCATTAGAAGCTATTTGGAACGGTCCTCGCCTGTTGTTTTTATGTCTTATCATGCCCAAGCTAATTTAGATTTAGAGTTGTTAATTTTGAGGATTATCTTCATAATATCCTATTATCCGCCGTTGTATAAGGGGGCGCCAAAAGGCAATCCCGCTTGGGCGCAAAATTTACATCGGGCCACCCCTGAAACAACGTAAAAGTTTGCCGCACACAATAATCGGAACGGAACGGGACGATCGGAAATTATTTATTAGATGCATTTCAAGGGAGGCCGGAACACTTGCTCGGATCGTATCCGGACGGAACGGGACAAATCAGTTTGGCACGGGGAGGATATCTTTGACGGAATCCGGAGCTATGCGCATGCGCGTCCTCAGGTGTTGAATCATTCTCTACACTCATCCATACACCTGTTGGTTTTCACTTCCTCTTCGCCGGCGGGTGTTTGTTTAGTTAAAAATGCCTTTGGACGAAAAATTGATAAATTTGGTTCAACTAAACCCTGTGATTTATGACCTTGGTAACAACTATTATTGTGACAGTGCTATAAAGGAAAATTCTTGGGAGGAAATCACGGGAATCTTAAAGGAAACTCGTAATTAAAATGTCACAATTTGTAAACACTATAATATTGTCCATCTTTTATTAATTATGTATTAATAATTTAAACTAAATGATATTAGTAATTATCTTAATTCGAATTTCTGCCAGTTAGTGGAGGTAGCAGGTGTTTCAAAACTTTGGAAGGGTTAATTTAGTGGAGGCTTTGTGGGGCTCTAGCCCATAGACAAATAATATACACAGACAATCAACCTCCGGGTCAAAATGGCTGCGCTCCTTTTGGCAGCTTGAGTCCTTCACCACTAGGATCGCTGCGGTTAGTCCTATCATCAGCCAGCAGTGACACTAGCGAAGCCCAGTGTCGAAGAACTCAAGCTGATCAAAAGGAGCGCAGCAAAACCCCCGTAAGGTTGAGACTCTGTCTCTTACTTGTCTGTGCTCTGGCCATCTGGTCAGCTTCATAACACTAATTATTATGTTATGTATTTAAAATAAAAACACATTCCCTTGTATCGAAAGCAGCAGGTGTTCTGCTCGTTTCGCACGTGCATTTGCTATTTTCCTGAAACAGGTTCATCCCAACGGGGACTATAAATACGTAGAAATAACAGACATACAACTTTTCCTCCTTTTCAGCGGCAGCAAGGCAGAGCGCGACCGCCATTGCCTCCTCTTCATTGGTGCTATCGCTCATCTTCAATTAAAATCCATGTACCTTCATTGGCTGCTTCCTTCCGATTGACAAACTCCCCAAACAAGTGTGCGGACAAAACTCGTCTCCGATTCTGTTCCGATCCGATTAGGTGTGGGGGCAACCGTAAGACGTTTCTTTCACATTGACCCATTGGATTCTTTTTAAATCCCAAATATATTAAAACGAGTGAGTGACTTTCAACCAATGTTTGCAAAACATCTTCTGGTAGCTGTCGATTTTCACTATTCCAACACTGGATGGATTGTAGATGACCATTCAAACACTTAACCATAAGAACATATACAGTAGGCCCATGGCTTCTTTGGTGCTGACTGAAAGCTCACAACTGACTTCTGACAGTCAACATTTAGGTATATACCCAAATTTAGAATGTCAGAAGTCACAGGTGCTAAACATATGTTTTTTGTAGATCATATGGTTCGGCGTAGGAATACATAATTTGGTCTGGTAACTTTTCAAAGCTGTCAGTCAGCACCAAAGAAGTCATGAGGCTACTGTATGATAAGTTATTGATTTATTTATGCTATGAGAATAATAACACTAATTTGGCTAAACCTGACGTTCACTTTATATGTCCGTTTTCCCCCTATTAAGGGCCTATCTGATGTTTATGTCCACAGCAACATTCGGAACGATAAGTTTGGGATGTTGTTTCGGGTGGAGTTCACCTGCGCTGCCATATCTCCAAAGAAACCTGGCGAACAACTCCAATACCGCTGCTGAAATTGACTACACTGATGAACTAAGTAAGCTCTATGTATATTGTAAACGTCATTCAACCTGTAATGACGCAACGTACCTTAGATTATTCCACTAGGATTTCGGTGACCTGGTGGTCTAGGGATAAGGTGTCGGACTTCTGTGCTGGGGTCCGGGGTTCGATCCTCGGTCGCGGTAGATTTATCTGATTACTAAACCCTTCCTTCACCTCTGACAAGACATCTTGTGAATGTGGGGAATGCCAGGCCTCCACCGTGGTTCGGATCCCACGTTAAACTGTAGGTCCTCCATTTCATCTCACAATCACCCTACCATTACACATTAGCGTAAGTGCGTATAACCCGAACGAGTAGTAAGACGCGGTGCTAATAATAATAATAATAATAATAATAGCATCATGATGTATTGTATAATATAGGGTCATAGTGCAATCCGTCAAGGTAAGCTTGCTACCTTTCATGTTAAAGGGAGGGTATGGTGTGTCTAGTCTGTAAGATGTAGGAAGGACATTTAAGAAAATAAAAACTTAGGTTTTGGCCTTCTTCATTCTCCATTATTTTCATGTTTGTTTGTTTTTAGACTTAATGTTTTTCCTAAGTACTTTGTTTCCAAACATTGTACGTTTATAATTAATAGTACAGAGATATAATTTTGTAGTTGAAATGATTTTTAATGACAACAGTTTCAAACCTTATCCATAAAAATTATTCATTAATTAATTTCAAAATTGTATTTGTAACATTTCTAATCAGTTTTGGATATAAATTGCTCGTTTTCCCCCCAGGGACTTTTCTGAAATCAGATATAAATAGGTCTGTGTAATAGACTTGTTACCATATAGACTGAGCATGCCAAGTAATTGCCTTTGCATCAGAGATAAAAATATTTCACTCTAGAAGTGACATCACTTCAGGCAACGGTGATTTTCTATTTCTTGCCAAGGCACAGATCTATGGTGATAAAACAATTTTGACTTCTTTCAACTTGGCTGAATTTGTTTGTTAAAATTTACACGTCTGTAACTCAGTAAAGGCAAACATGTTACGGTTATTATAACTTATTATTTCTTTTGGCTTAAGTGGCATATATAGAAATATGTAAGGTTAAGGGGGTGTATTACGTATTGTATCTTGTATTTATGCACTTTATTTTCTTCAATTTTCATTCTTAAGGGGACATTTAAAATGTGTATTATGGTATACCTTTAGAATATCAAGTCAATAAACTTGGTCTTAAAAGTGTAGCCTATATATTTGAAGTATTTCCAGATATCTATAACATAATTGTGTTATTATTATTAGCACCGCGTCTTACTACCCGTCCGGGTTATACGCACTTACGCTAATGTGTAATGGTAGGGTGATTGTGAGATGAAATGGAGGACCTACAGTTTAACGTGGAATCCGAACCACGGTGGAGGCCTGGCATTCCCCACATTCACAAGATGTCTTGTCAGAGGTGAAGGAAGGGGTTTGTTAATCAGATAAATCTGTGCCGGGACCGAGGATTGAACCCCGGCCGCCAGCACTGAAGTCTGACAACTTACCCCTAGACCGCCAGGTCACCATTATTTAATTAAAACCATATGTTATTTGTATTTATAGATTCACCGGATAATTTCAGTTACAAGATACCACACCCGAGACATAGCAGATTGGTCAACTTTTCTATACATCCGGAACCGGATGAGCTAGTCGGCGATGTGGTGACACTGGAAGAAGGCGCCTTGATCAGCTCCCTGTTGGCTATAGGCGCTCTATTCGGATCGCTACCGGCGGGATACTTGGCAAATATCCGCGGGAGGAAAACTGTGATACAGATATTAAACGTTCCTTTGTTTGTTGGATGGCTTGCAATTATCTTTGCAGATCGAAACGTGAGTAAAAAATAATAATAATTAGTTGATCTTATTTGAGTAAGGAAGGAAACTCATCACTAGGGTGCCCAATGTAATTGTTTTACCATTCAATTTGAATACAATTTTTTTTTCTATCATAGCGCACTAATATGGTACTCATTAGTATAAAGTATCATCGTAGCGCACTACTATGGTACCCATTAGTATAAAGTACCATCGTAGCGCATTACTATGGTACTTATTAGCATAAAGTACTATCATAGCGCATTACTATGGTACTTATTAGTATAAAGTACCATCATAGCGCATTACTATGGTACTTATTAGTATAAAGTACCATCATAGCGCACTACTATGGTACGTATTAGTATAAAGTACTATCATAGCTCATTACTATGGTACTTATTAGTATAAAGTACCATCATAGCGCATTACTATGGTACTTATTAGTATAAAGTACCATCATAGCGCATTACTATGGTACTTATTAGCATAAAGTACCATCATAGCGCATTACTATGGTACGTATTAGTATAAAGTACCATCATAGCGCATTACTATGGTACTTATTAGCATAAAGTACTATTATAGCGCATTACTATGGTACTTATTAGTATAAAGTACCACCAAAGCGCATTACTATGGTACTTATTTAGCATAAAGTACTATCATAGCGCATTACTATGGTACTTATTAGTATAAAGTACCACCGTAGCGCATTACTATGGTACTTATTAGTATAAAGTACCATCGTAGCGCACTACTATGGTACTCATTAGTATAAAGTACCATTATAGCGCACTACTATGGTACTCATTAGTATAAAGTACCATCATAGCCCACTACTATGGTACTCATTAGTATAAAGTACCATCATAGCTCACTACTATGGTACTTATTAGTATAAAGTACCACCATAGCGCACTACTATGGTACTTATTAGTATAAAGTACCACCATGGCGCACTACTATGGTACTTATTAGCATAAAGTTCCCACTAGTACGTAGGTCCGGGGATATTATTTTCCCCTCCAATAGGATGATTGAGGTCGCCCGCCCCTCCACCACTCTGGACGTGTAGTTATAATCCTCCTCGTACTCGAATTGTCCGTACTAGAGTCGTCCTCAGGTGTGAGGATTGGAATCTACGAGGTATTTAGTGTCCCTGGCCATAGCCCGTGCGTCTTTGGACAGTTGTAAGGTAATCCTTAAGTTGCGACAGAAGAGAGCGCGAGTAATTTTACAGTTTTTATAGAATTGCATGTTTTTGGCCAAAATAAATCAAATATTTCTCCAGTAGCAACGTAGAGCTTAGTTTTATGCACATGTTAATATCAACAGATCTTGAATATCTGTCAAGGGTGTCCTGGATATTAGGTCAAAACTTTTTTAAATAAAGAGAAAAGGTTTTGACGAAATTCCAGGGCACCATTGACAGACATTCAAGATCTGTTGATATTAGCATGTGCAGAAAAATAAACTCTACGTTGCTACTGAAGAAATATTTGATTTAATTTGGCCAACAAATTTCAATTCTATAAAAACTGTAAACATACTTTTGCTCCCTTCGGCCGCACCTTAACCATGTCCTTCTATTGGCTACACAAGACCTCTGGCTCGATAAAGGGGTGTCCATGACTGGTTATGAACATGCGAGAGGTGCTCTAATCCCAGGCGAGGGTGGAGTTCACCGTCTTGTGCCCCCCTGCCTATACTTGTAGTAAAAAAAAACTACGCTTTGAGTTGTCCGTGATTTGTCCCCGTCGAACCTGGGAGCTTTGGTTTAACACGACCGTATTATACCACTGACTGCTAAATGCGGGACAAGCGCGAATGCTTAAAGTGCGGCTGAAGGAAGCGAAAGAATTTTTAGTTTTTATAGAAATGAAATATTTTTGGTACAAAATAAATCAAATATTTCTCCAGTAGCAACGTAGAGTTTAGTTTTATTCACATGCTAATATCAACAGATCTTGAATGTCTGTCAAGGGTGTCCTGGATATTAGGTCAAAACTTTTTTAAATAAAGAGAAAAGGTTTTGACGAAATTCCAGGGCACCATTGACAGACATTCAAGATCTGTTGATACTAGCATGTACAGAAAACTAAACTCTACATTGCTACTGGAGAAATATTTGATATATTTTGGCCAAGAAATTTAAATTCTGTAAAAACTGTAAAAATTCTTGCGCTCCCTTCAGCTTGACAATGTTGGAGTACCAATGCTGCCAACTTTGCAATCGCTAATTCCCTGGCTCACGGCCACTTCGGGGTGGGGGGAGGGGGGGGGTTAAGGACCGGACTTCCCCCTCTCCTTTTTTTTCACTTATCTACCGCACTAGCACTCTAACCTTCCACACTTCTGCCCTTACACACTTGGAGAGAGGAGATAAAAACTGATACACTATGTCTAGAGCCGTTAAGGTGGCAAGCGAAGAAGGGTACAAGAAGGGCAATGTCGAGAACGGAAAGAGGGGGGAGGGGGGGAGAGGTGGAGGCTCCTAGAGTTATATTTAAATTTGGGGTTATAATCAAGCCTTGAACCAGGATTTGTTCCTACTGGATTTTTAAAGTTACAAAGGCTTTTTCACTGTATAAGGAATTAACTCGAATTATTATTTATTTTAATCCGCCTGCATCTGAGCTAAATTAATATTCAATTGATCTCAGATATATTTATTTAGATTTGCGGATATTGTTCAAATCGTGTATTTTAGATTTTAAAAAATGCAACTGACTTTATTACAGCAGTTTTCAACATTTTATAGTTTATGACCAAAGTTTTCAAATCCTAGTTTTTAAGTTTTTTCACTGTGTATTACTATCAGCCCGGACTATCTACAGTTATCTACACCAGTGGGATAAGTAAAATTTAGAGGAAATGTACCCTTATTTGCTTGGAGAGATATTAGGAGAAACTACCCCTGGCCAGAATTAAAATCCTTAGTTCACCCTCACCAACAAATCAAACCAAAAGACCAGCTAGAAGCTATCAGAATGTAATAGCCAAAAGGAAACTAAGCAGTAACTAGGTATTTTTTTAAATCACTTTAGCACTTTAACAACTTACATTTCTATCAGAACTACGCATCTTCCTATAATCATTAAAATCCTTGAATAAGTAAATATAGAGCTAGAATCTTTATATTGTGACCCCGCCCAAAACGCGATACGACCCCCAGGTTGGAAACCACTGCGTTATTATAACACACTTGGAAGTAATATTTAACTAGTTAGCTCCCAGAGGTGTAAAACTTGGTCGCCACTTTATCAAAAAAAAATTATCAATTTGGCTATGTTTATTTAAAAAAAAATTCAAATGTAAAATAAAGCAATAAAAATTGAATTTATCGATATTTCTACAGTATTTTGATAGCCAGCCATCTACCAATGTCTTGCTTCATAACCTCACGGAAGTTTCCCTAAAATGTTAATACTGATACGTCAATAAACTATTCAAAACATATTGTAATTTAGCGCGTGAGGATAAAGGAACTTCCCCTGACATGTTATTCAATAACTTATGGCAAATTATAAATCAGCACTCTAAATAACATGGTTATACGAAATTTCATGCAAATCGAGCATTAAATAACGAATTTAAAAATGTATCCCAAATTTGAAAATGTTAAAGGATGAAAAAATAACTTATCTTTTGTTTAATGGGTTCTACTTAATCAAATGAAAAATTATAAGAGTTGTAACGATGTAACACAGCCATATTACTCATCTTTCTTCATTGTTGTTTTGAGCCTATTTAAATTCCTTTCATGAAAACCTATTATAATAAACAATGAAATAAGATACATTAGTTCAATTCAAACTAGTATGGATACTTGCTAGAAAAATTAGTGTGTATTTCAGAAGTCAAACATTAACACTAACCCCCTCAATGTCCTCATTTCATCAGTCAGAGCTTTCAATAAGAAAACAATAAAATGTTGCGTAACATTCACTGCATTTATACCTTCAACGTTTAATAAATACCTGATTAAGGCAGTGGCTGTACAACATATGATAATTCGAATGATAAAACTGAGACAGCCATGAAAGTCGCAACTAAAAACACTAAACCATAAACAAAACATTGGCTGACAATGCTGCCACTCCAAGCCTTGCTGGCTGAGTGAAATTTTGCTACTGGGCAACTCATGTTCCCTTACGATTCGTTTCCATACCGCATTTGGCATAAGACTCATTGGCTGTTGTCTCTGCTTACTGACAACGGCGCTACTTGACTACTTAATTAACTAAACTTTCTACAATTTGATGATTTTTGAAGTTGAGATTTTTTTGTAGAGTAAGGATTAACAGTTGGGAAATTTTAAATTATTTGTTTGTACAAGTATGTGGTTCAGGACTTTCATACAATAAAGTAATGGGGTACAGAATAAGACTATAATTTCCCAACTCCAGATCTCAAATCTCACAAAATTCTCAACTTTCAAGCTTTTAACCAACAATGGGGGTGTGACAACCCCCACCCCCTCCCAGACGCGACGCCCCTGATTAGGGATCAGGATGAAGGTGTCTCAGGATAGGGTTTACTTGTGAGCTTACGTTCTTCTGATCATAAAATTTAGTTATTTAAGAACACAAAGTTAGCCAGTTAGTTTGTTGATTTTATTAGTTTTTTTTATATCGATAGCACCATTTATAATTATCTGTATTATAATCCTTGTTGTGTTATCTGTTTTATTTAGGTTATCATACTGTATTTGGCAAGATTCTTGCAAGGCATAGCCCTGGGTTTAAGCTCAGTGGTTATTCCTCTCTACAACGAGGAGATATCAGAGGCGCCGATCAGAGGGGCTTTGGGCATACTCTTCAATATCATGGTCAGCTGTGGTATCTTATTCGTCGCCATCGCAGGGAGCTGCTTGCCTTATTTATGGGTCAACATCACGTCAGCATCGATGGCAATCGTTTCTGCCATAGCTCTTCCTTGGATACCAGAATCGCCTATTTATCTTCTTATGAAAGGTCGAAAGTTATCTGCTAAAAATTCACTGAGTATTCTCAGAGGCTCAAATCTCAATCCAAACATAGACATCGGGAAGGAGTTTGACGACATGGAGAAACTTGTAGATAACATCCGGGACCAGACTAAACACAGCTTTTTGGATAGTCTGAAGGAAAGGTTGCATGACTTCCGGGTCAACTCTCCGACAGCTAAAACGTTTTATGTCGTAACACTTTTAATGGTTTGCAGACAATTCTCCGGTGTGAACGGTGTCTTATTTTATGGCATCGACTTTTTTCAGGAAACGGGTGGCTCGATTTCACCGTACGTGTCGAATATAGTTATATCAATCGTCGAGGTTGTGTCAAGTTTTGGGTCGTTCTTTCTGGTCGACCGTTTGGGAAGGCGATTTCTTTTGATCGGTTGCGGTGCAGTCTTCGTGTTTGTTTATTTTACACTCTCTCTTTATTTATACTTTAAGAAAATGTATTATGATATAGAATCAGTGGAATGGATTCCTCTCTTAATAGTAATGATTGATTTTTTAGTATTTGATCTAGGAATAGGATCAATCGCTTACCTCAGTATGGCGGAATTGACACGGTCCACAGAGTCAAAGGGTTGGATCACGAGCACTGCTTGTATGGTCAATTGGTTAGGTTTGTTTCTATTTACCTATTTTTTCCCCGTCATGATCTATTACATAGGCGATATAGGCACTTACATTATGTTTGGTACTTTAAATATTATTGGAACTACGTTTATTTATCTATTCGTACCGGAGACTAAATACAGATCAGAAGAAGAGACTTAAAAAAAAATTGTAAAGCATAACCGGTGAATTGTAATTGTTTCGGGATATTTCTTTTATAAATATTTTATGTGATGTGGTAACTAGTCACCTAAAAATTTTCTACCTTCATTTAAAAAATATTTATGTTGAAAGAATTAATTTTATTTGTATTTTTTTTTAACAATTTTGTGCCGTTTACCATTTTCGCAATAATTTTTAAGTATTGTTACTTACTTACTCTATGGCATTAGGAACTCGAAAGTTCAAAGCTACATTTACAAAGTAAACCACCTATCCCTATCTTGAGCTAGTCATAATCAGTCCACCTCATTACACTCTATCCCTATCTTGAGCTAGTTATATTCAGTCCACCTCATTACACCCTATCCCTATCTCGAGCTAGTTATATTCAGTCCACCTCATTACACTCTATCCCTATCTTGAGCTAGTTATATTCAGTCCACCTCACTACACCCTATCCCTATCTCGAGCTAGTTATATTCAGTCCACCTCATTACATCCTATCCCTATCTTTAGCTAGTTATATCCAGTCCACCTCCCTACGCCCTATCCCTATCTTGAGCTAGTTATATTCAGTCCACCTCATTACACCCTATCCCTATCTTGAGCTAGTTATATTCAGTCCACCTCACTACATCCTATTCCTATCTTGAGCTAGTTATATCCAGTTCACCTCATTACATCCTATCCCTATCTTGAGCTAGTTCTATCCAGTCCACCTCATTACATCCTATTCCTATCTTTAGCTAGTTATATCCAGTCCACCTCATTACATCCTATCCCTATCTTTAGCTAGTTATATTCAGTCCACCTCATTACATCCTATCCCTATCTTGAGCTTGTTATATTCAGTCCACCTCACTACACCCTATCCCTATCTCGAGCTAGTTATATTCAGTCCACCTCATTACACCCTATCCCTATCTTGAGCTAGTTATATTCAGTTCCACCTCACTACACCCTATCCCTATCTCGAGCTAGTTATATTCAGTCCACCTCATTACATCCTATCCCTATCTTTAGCTAGTTATACCCAGACAACCTCACCACACCCTATCCCTATCTTGAGCTAGTTATATCCAGTCCACCTCACTACACTCTATCCCTATCTTTAGCTAGCTATAATCAGTCCACCTTACTACACCCTATACCTATATTGAGCTAGTTATATCCAGTTCAGTTCACCTCACTACACCCTATCCCTATCTTTAGCTAGCTATAATCAGTCCACCTTACTACACCCTATACCTATATTGAGCTAGTTATATCCAGTTCACCTCACTACACCCTATCCCTATCTTTAGCTAGCTATAATCAGTCCACCTTACTACACCCTATCCCTATCTTGAGCTAGCTAATCCAGTACACCTCACTACACCCTATCCCTATCTTGAGCTAGCTAATCCAGTACACCTCACAACACCCTATCCCTATCTTGAGCTATATCCAGTTCACCTCACTACACCCTATCCCTAACTTTAGCTAGCTATAATCAGTCCACCTTACTACACCCTATCCCTATCTTGAGCTAGTTGTATCCAGACAACCTCACTACACCCTATCCCTATCTTGAGCTAGTTATATCCAGACAACCTCACTACACCCTATCTTTTTTTGGCCAATTCTAATGTTACCCTCTCATGTGCGTTTAGGTCTTCTCGATGGTCTCTTCCTATTAGGACTTCCAGCCAATACCTTGAACACGGTTCTGGGTTCTTACATTCGCGCTGCATTTCCCTCCCACCGTAATATTCTTGATGTACTACCCTTGCAACTTCTGGTGATTATCACATGGCATGTAACTTATTATTATTATGTGAACTTCCCTACTCTCCATTGTCTCCATCCACTTTTGGAACAAAAATTTTCTCACGTGCTATATTTTCGAACACCTTAAATGTAGCCTCGTCATGTAAGTTTAAATATACCATATTTTACGAACATAAAGCACAACCGGTAAAGTTATTATTTGTATATTCTGAGTTTTATATTTCTTGACAACAGGCGAGATGTTAACAACCTACTGATCATTTTCCAAATGTGTTTTTATCCTAATAATTTATAATCTAATGTCGTTGTTACTCGTTAAAATTGTTCCTAACTATTTGAATTATTATTATTATCATTATTAGCACAGGTGTCTTACTACCCGTTCGGGTTATACGCACTTACGCTAATGTGTAATGGTAGGGTGATTGCGAGATGAGATGGAGGACCTACAGTTTAACGTGGGATCCGAACCACAGTGGGAGGCCTGGAATTCCCCACATTCACAAGATGTCTTGTCAGAGGTGAAGGAAGGGGTTTGGTAATCAGATAAATCTGTGCCGAAACCGAGGATTGAACCTCGGACCCCAAGCACAGAAGTCCGACACCTTACCCTCTAGACCGCCAGGTCACCTTTGAACTAATTAACCCTACCAAATGATATGTTGTTCGTAGAAATCTTTAATTGACATCCTCAATCTGTGCTCTTAGTTTGATCAAGTACTTGGTAGTCCCGCCGTTTACTTTCAAACTTGTTTTATGCTGGCCTCTAATAAAGTAACAACTTCCTCACTGTTACCTGATAAATCAACTTTTAATTATTAATTTATCAAAAATCATGCCAGATGCTCGTGACATTCCGCGAGCTACGAACGTATCACGCGCGGCACACCAGGTTCTGCCCTGATGAGGGCTACCACCCATACCATTACGTCACGACGCAGCATCTGCTGTCGGGTGATCTTCCTCGCCGCGTAATGTTCTGCGAGTGGCTTCAGCAACAACATGAGGGGGAATCAGGATCTCGTCAGTCGCGTACTGTGGACCGATGATATGATGGTAGGACTAACTCTCACAACAACCACCTGTGGGAACCTGCTGACCAGAACGCCACTCG
>CABFVX010001697.1:49154-59566 GCA_902151425.1 Timema shepardi | reverse complement strand
GCTATCACCACGGTTGACGTCCCCATTAAACGCCACGTGCACGTTACATGCCGCTATCACCACGGTTGACGTCCCCATTAAACTCCACGTGCACGTTACATGCCGCTATCACCACGGTTGACGTCCTCATTAAACGCCACGTGCACGTTATATGCGGCTATCACCACGGTTGACGTCCCCATTAAACGCTACATGCACGATACATGCAGCTATCACCACGGTTGACGTCCCCATTAAACGCTATGTGCACGTTATATGCGGCAATCACCACGGTTGACGTCCCCATTAAACGCCACGTGCACGTTACATGCAGCTATCACCACGGTTGACGTCCCCATTAAACGCTACATGCACGATACATGCGGCTATCACCACGGTTGACGTCCCCATTAAACGCTATGTGCACGTTATATGCTGCTATCACCACGGGTGACGTCCCCATTAAACGCCACGTGCACGTTACATGCAGCTATCACCACGGTTGACGTCCCCATTAAACGCCACGTGCACGTTACATGCCGCTATCACCACGGTTGACGTCCCCATTAAACGCCACGTGCACGTTATATGCGGCTATCACCACGGTTGACGTCCCCATTAAACGCCACGTGCACTTTATATGCGGCTATCACCACGGTTGACGTCCCCATTAAACGCCACGTGCACGTTACATGCCGCTATCACCAAGCCCTATTGTGAAGTTTCGACAGTATTACAGCTGATGTAACGTGCTGTGCTTAAAGTGGAATAAAGGATTTTTCTCTATTTTCACGTCACTTTTCCTCGAAAACTAAGGGCCTAACGCATTTTTACCAAAGTTTATTTTCTTATTTATTTTAGGCCAGAGAATCGTGTGGTACAGTCCGTATCCGTGAATTTACGAACACCCTATATAAATTTTTTGTTTTATTTTTATATTCATATTGCTTGTATATATATATATATATATAAAATCATTATTATGACTTTATTCATACATACATATTTTTATTATTGTTTGTGACATATTTATATATAAATATTACTATTTGTCTTTTATTTATATATAAATATTATTATTTATACTTTATTTATATACTAATAATACTATTATTTTTGCTATATTCATACATAAATATTATTAATATTTGTATTATATTTATAAAAAAACATAATTTGAATAATATTTATATTTGTACTATACTTTGACATGCATCCTTATTCCATTAAATATAAGTTTCGTTTCCACGGCAATAAAATTTTGCAAAACATAAATATAGAAATTAATACAGTTTGATAATATTATTATTCTCATATATTTTTAAAAAATGTTAAGAAAATAAATAAACATATACGGTTTCTATTTATGTGTATTTTATTGCCCGGGGGTCCTGAAATCTGCTTTTGATCATATAACCTCTAAAATTAGACGTACACTCTGTTCATTTTCTTGCAGCTGATCTACTTTAGACGGCGAACAAGTCCGGTCTGTTTATTTTGGTTTTGAACAGCAGGTTCGGCGGGAATAAGGAAGCAAGTACGCGTGCCAGATATAAGTTAAAGGAAGGTGCACGCTATGACACACCCGACAGTGTTTTCTAAAGTTTTATCAGTACCGCGTCTTACTACCCATTCGGGTTATACGCACTTATGCTAATGTGTAATGGTAGGGTGATTGTGAGATGAAAATGGAGGACCTACAGTTTAACGTGGGATCCGAACCACGGTGGAGGCCTGGCATTCCACACATTCACAAGACGTATTGTCAGAGGTGAAGGAAGAGTTTGGTAATCAGATAAATCTGTGCCGGGACCGGGGATTGAACCCTGGACCCCCAGCGCAGAGGTATAACACCTTACCCTTAGACCACCCGGTCACCAAAAAAAGGTATAAATACCTGCTTCTTGTGAAGTGTAAAATTGTCGTTTTGCATTTTAATAAGGTTTAAAAACCTTAAGATGGTCAAATATTTTGAGGCGTCACTCTTGCAATAGACAGGAGTGTCGATGACACCGGGGTTTCGAATCCCAGTTCGTGTACTGAGGTTGGCTTTTTTTCTAAGTGGTTTTCCACTTATCCTTCCACGCAAGTTTTGGTACACTTCCTAGAGATTCAGTCATACTCATTCCTAATATACCTTATTAGTCCATGTGTGTATAATCCAAACACGTAGTAAGCTGCAACCCGCTTCGATGACGGGGAGATCGAGGTTAGAATCTCGGTCGGGTGTAATAATAATAATTTAACACCACGTCAGTTCGGGTTATACGCTTAAGTACTAATCACGCTAGTACAGCAGCCCCACGGCTTCTTTAGTGCTGACTGACAGCTCACAGTTGAAAGCTAAGAGCTTTGAAAAGTTACCAGACCAAATTATGTATCCCTACGCCGAACCATATGATCTGCAAAAACATGTGTTTAGCAGCTTATGTGTTTAGCAGCTGTCACTTCTGACAGTCAAAATTTAGGTATATACCTAAATGTTGACTGTCAGAAGTCAGCTGTGAGCTTTCATTCAGCACCAGAGAAGCCACGGGGCTAGTGTAGTTTCAGGGATTAGGAAAGCTGTATTTAGAATAATTAATGTACCCGCATTTGCGTTGAGGGAGAGTATAGTAACCATTTTAGAAAGAAAGAAAAAAACCTCGTACACCCGAACGAGATTTGAACCCCGATCTCCCCGTCATCGGCAGTCTAATCTACTACGAGGGGCCACCGTAGCGGGGTTTCAGTACACTTGAAAGAGAATTCAAAAATCAAGAATTTACTTCCGTTCATTTTTTTTTAATTTTCAAGGTCAATGTAACTTAAAGAGGGCCCTTGGGCGGGCTATTCAGTACATGATAAATCAGTCCTCGAAACCGGTTTCCATGCTGACATGTCTTCGCTGACAGTTTCGCGGTAAAAAAAAAAAAAGAAGTAAATATAAAGTTTTTTAATCTACTAAAGAAAACACATAGATTAAAACGACAGATAAAGGTAGTAAAAAAAAAAATTAAAAAAGATTGAATGAAGGAAAAAAAAAGTGTTTATGCCGCTTGAATAAAGCAAGAGAGACCGCTTGCATATGTGGGTCAATGTCTTTATGACGTAACACACCGAGGTTTTTTTTATGTCAAGCGTGCGTAGAACATGTGGCGCTAGATAGGTGTGGTGGCAAGAATAAACAACTTAATTGAAAGCGTTCACAACAGAAGAGGAGGTCCCATAAAATACATTCATGCGAAGGAGTCAATTTCGCTGCTTCGTTTTAATATTCACCATTATGGAAAATCTCTTTTCGCACGAATAAGTAGAAACAAATAACAGCAAATATTGAATTGCTGTGGTAAACAGATGGGTATTATTTGTACTATCCGTGATATCTATTATCCGTGCTCCCCCCTCCATTACCCCAGGAAATCGAGAGTCTACTGCACTTAAATACTTACGATCATTGAATTCTTTCTTCCAAAACCTACAATTTAAGATAATTGACTTCAGTAATAAGTGAATAACATTTTATATGATTTTTTTGAAACCCCCTAAATAACATTTCATGGCTCCCCGGTTAAAAATTGTTGGCTTTTGACTATATTCGAAACAATAGAATGGATTTTGTTTGATATTTAGATATTATATGATTATACCACGGAGCGTTTTTTTCACCCTGACCCTAATGTCGGAGTGTAAGGGACGCGAGTTAGGGCAGTAGTTTTGGAATTTTTATTTTAAAATAATTTGTTGGTCAAAATAAATCCAGTATGAAACTGTATTCTTATTTGATTTGGGGGACTGGGGGGGAGGGAGGGGGATATTTTATTATTATTATTATTATTATTATTATTATTATTAGCACCGCCTCTTACTACCCGTTCGGGTTATACGCACTTACGCTAATGTGTAATGGTAGGGTGATTGTGAGATGAAATGGAGGACCTACAGTTTAACGTGGAATCCGAACCACGGTGGAGGCCTGGCATTCCCCACATTCACAAGATGTCTTGTCAGAGGTGAAGGAAGGGTTTGGTAATCAGATAAATCTGTGCCGGGACCGAGGATTAAACCCCGGCCGCCAGCATAGAAGTCTGACACCTTACCCCTAGACCACCAGGTCACCGGGGGATATTTTAAAGTAACTTTACTGGTAAAAGTTTTGTTAAATAATTGAATTATTTTAAAATTGGCTATAACGATTCTGTATAAAATGGTTATCTAGTAAGTTTTTTACAATATACATTATTTTACATGTATATAAATAATCATTTTATAGTCATTTACTAATAACTAATTTGTCAATTTTTTTAAAACATACCTATAACGATTCTATTCAAAGTTGGTATCTGATGTCTTTATTACATACTGAATAATAATGTATGTTTATTTTTATAAAATAAACTAATTTACATTAGGTAGCAAGTATGTAGAAAAAATTAAAAATTTGTAACTTTCGAAAAATGGCTTTGAATACCTTTTCTGTTATTAAAAATAATTTAAAGAATCCGGTAGTTTAAAAATAAATGATTTTTGAAATTTTGAAATTTGTTTAAATATATATATGAATGATTGTTTAAACTGATTATATGAATAGTTTTTTTTGTTATTAACAAGATGAAATGTTATTTTATCTGAGAAAAACTTAATGAAGGGTATTTTACAGAAAACCCATTTTTGATGATTTTGTTTAAAATTATAATACACTATCATGATAAAGTTTGTGCGACTGTGTCGTACAATTAATTTTTAAATCGAGAAAATTTATATAGTGTTCCATTTCCGTTGAAACTTTCTGTTAACTATCAACCATACGCTTCGGCGGCCACATGGTATAAGGCGTTACTCTCGCAGTAAGCTAGACTGCCGATAACGTGGAGATTGAGGTTCGAATTTATTTCGTGTGTACATATGGTATATTTTTTCTAATACGTTTTTTCATTCTTACTCGACGCAAATACGGTTGCACTTCCTCTAATTATAACCTTAATCATCCCTAACATATCAGTGTAAATATAACATAAGCGTACAACCCAAACGTGTAGTAAAACGCGGTGTTAAAAGAAAGAAAAAACTGCCAGTTTTAGAAAGCTTAGGAATTTGTTTTTAATGTAAAATAGCCAGATTTAAAATGTTTTCAATCACCGTAAATTTAACTTAAATGATGTGACGAGATAACGGGGGAATGAATGAAACGGTTGGGCACCATTACATCGTATGTCCATTACATCGCGTTTTAGGAACAAATACATTGCAGGTCCATCACATCGCATTTCCCCCACCTATCTATACATTATTTAATAATCAGACAGAAAATAAAAAAATTGTTGAAAATTCAGTTTAAATATATTTGATATATATACTTATTTTTACATAGTGAAATAATTTAAATGATAG
This sequence comes from Timema shepardi, assembly GCA_902151425.1. Classification (NCBI taxonomy): domain Eukaryota; kingdom Metazoa; phylum Arthropoda; class Insecta; order Phasmatodea; family Timematidae; genus Timema; species Timema shepardi. The sequence continues at coordinate 54,217 of CABFVX010001697.1, read as the reverse complement.
GGTATAGTAATAATAACAATAATAAAAATATAGACAAATTACTTGCCAAACTATAAAATATTCTTAAAATATTTTTAAAGCTTCTAAGAAATTCAAAATTTTTGAATTGACTTTGTTAACACAACACAAAGAGATTTTCCATAATTTTGCGTGTGTGTGTGTGTGTATATATATATATATATTCGATTTCTGACAACTTGACAACCGTCGCGTAGTGTCAATTTCCATTGATAAAATAACTAAAGAATTTAACTTATTTTTCACCCAACACAGAACGTAGTCTATTTTTCAAACAGGTTTTCAGTCACGGAGTGGTGGGGGAAGCTAGCAGCCCAGTCAGTCTCCTGTGACGTACGTATTCCAATCTAGACCCGATATTTCCTCTTCCAATTGTCACCGCCTACCGACAGTCGTATATTTTGTTGGTTTCAAATATTTTAATTAAATTATTGAAGTATCCAATGTTCGGGGTATCCTTGGGGGCCCCTTCAAGCTCTAGGCCCGGGGCCATACCACCCCCCCCCCCTCAACTGAACACTCCCTTAATCCGGCCCTAGTCTTACTACCTGCTCAGGCTATGCGCAAATCGGATAATTACTCTATGGGTTTTAAGGGTTAGAAAGGTTATATTTATAGGGAGTGTGCCCACATATGCGTGGAAGGAGAGTGAGAAACCATCAAGGAAAATACAACCATCCTCAGTAGACCCGACCACAATCCGAACCTTGATCTCCCCGTCACCGGCGGTCTAGTCTAATGCAAGAGTAGCGCGTCAGACCAAGCGGCCAATGAAGTGGGTCTCCCCTGTATGGAGACTCGTCTTGGTTCTTGACACATTTAGCTTTCATTAAGCGATTAATTAACTGGAGCGGAAATTCCTCAACTCACGGTTCTTCTGTCAGCGGCAGAGACATCTGTCGGTCTACGGTCAGATTCAGATGAAAGCGACGACGTGGGAAGGTGAGGTTTGCAGCTGTCACCTTAGATAGATGTTATCAATACCTATAAAACAGCACTAGTAGCAACCGGCCTCGTGGTGTAGTGGTCAGTGCTCCTGGCTATGAGCCTAGAGGTCCAGAATTCGATTGCCGGCTGGTACAGGGAGTTTTCCCGAAAGGGGAATTAATTCAACGTTCACCAGGGTTTTGTTTTTATTTTATTTAGAACCGCGTCTTACTACCCATTCGGGTTATACGCTTTAAGTACTAATTACGCTAATGGATTAGGAATTGGGTATGTTTAATCAGACGAAGTGAACCCGCATTTGCGTGGAGGGAGAGTGGAAAACTATTTAGGAAAAACCACCCCAGTTTACCCGACCAAGATTCGAACCTCGATCTCCCCGTCCTCAGCAGTCGAGCTCAACACGACTAGCGCGTTAGCCAACTACACCATAGAGGTGGGTAGGGTATTGTTAATTAAACTTAAGTTAGGTTTAAGAGTTTCTACTGATTCCACAAGCTCATATTCAATATCACCCTCAATTACCTACCACCCTCATAATAACTAAAACCTTCATACCCACTATCACCATCAAACTCATTATCACCCTTATTCTCACTATTACCCTCATTTTCACTATAACTCTCATATTCATTATCACCCTCATACCCCCTATTGTAACATTAGCAATACTAGCTAATACATTATTTCTACTCGCCCCAAATAATCCAATAATAATAATCATCCTGCAATTCAATAGATTTACAAAACTTACAATGTCTACAATATGTTTTTACTCACTCATTGTATCATCTGTATTAGCACGAGTTCCATGACAAAACCAGCCTACGTGATCTGGGAACGTGCCAAGTTTTAACTGTAACTAATCTGATGCCAGGCCTACGAGACTTGAACGCGTGCCAAGTTTTAACTGCAACTAACCAGATGTCCGGCCTACGTTACTTGGGCTCGTGCCAAGTTTGGCAGCTGTTAACTAGAGATTCATGCTGTTAGCACGTGTTCACGATGTGGCGTTGTAATTTTAAAATGAAAATCTCCCACCTCTCTATCCATCAACTAGACCTATATAATAATAGCGCTCAACTAGAATAGTTTACTATTATATCCGACATAACCCAGAGAAGTCCTGGTCTCGACTTGCGATTCGCTCAAGGATGGCAATATATAAAGTTTATATATTTTATTGATTATTTAAAATTTAAACGAGCCTTAATGGGTTTGAGTTTTTGAACACTTAGATTAATTATGTGATTGAAATCGTTCAGTGTAGGCTTCTGTAATTTCTCACTAGAAGATTTATTTTTGAAAGTAATTTTCTTTTGTGGAACACTTAATGTTTCCTTTTGCCACTTGAGCGCTAGTCTCTTCGTAATTTTTAGAGGTGTTAGTAGGTATCAACTTTTCGAATCTTTTTTTAGTTTGGAATATTTAGTTTAAATATAAATTGTTATTGCACTTGTGGTTAACAATAATGGTTTGAACTTTAAATTTATATAATGTTTGTTTTATAGGTAGTATTTTGTAGACGTATTTTCTTTGAAGAAATTATTAAAGTAATTCATTTTTGTAGGTTTATAAGTTATAACTTTAACATTTACCGATTCATTTAGTGAGACATTACATTTATTATATTGTAATATTGCTTTGTTTTCTATAACCATGTTAAATAAGGGGCGAATGTCGCATCCAACGGTTCGCCGTTCCTGAGGAAATCAACCGAGCAGAGGTAGCGGCCGCACTGATCACCTGGTTGTGGGAATACCAGTCCACCGGTAGCCGGGTGATCAGGCTTCAGGATCGGACATGTGCCATTTACACTTCCTAATGGCACACACGATGCGGCATTGCTGGTACGAGGCGTACTGGGTGCCGTCCGAGGATAACCCCGCGGACAGGCCGTCAAGGGAGGCACTTCAGCGAGTGCTGGATCACGAAGGCGAAACAGCTGCCATCATAGCCTGGGACTCCATACCCAGAGAGCCACTGGAACTTTTGTATAGTTAATAAATCAAAATCTTCTCAATTACTTAAAAGATGGTGGAAGTAATGGTCTCACAGAAGTTTGATTTATGTCGGGAAGTCAAATATTTGTGTATTTTATAAATATCAGACTTGATATAAAAATTTAATTAGTCGGAATTCACAATGGTAATTCAGGAGCGTTGTTAACCGTTTAGAAGAGGTCCTTTAAGCGCTTTATTATAGTATTAACGATTTTGTTTATTAATGGGTCTTTTCTAGACTAATTTATACAAATGAATAATTTACTTTTAGATTGTGAAATATATCTTCAAATATACTGCGCAAGTGCAGTCTCTGTCATATGTATATGTTTTTCAACACTCTTAAGTTCGCCTTGTGAGGCCATGTATTGTTTTTTTTACCTTTGTTTAACCTTGAATAAATAATTCAAATTTTTCTTAAACTTGCAAATTTTTCCAATTTTTTTTTTGTTATAATATCCTTCATCTCTGACAAGACATCTTGTGAATGTGAGGAATGCCAGGTCTCCACCGTGGTTCGTATACCACGTTAAACTGTAGGTCCTTCATTTTCATCTCACAATCACCCTAACATTTCACATTAGCGTAAGTGCGTATAACCCGAACGGGTAGTAAGACGCGGTGCTAATAATAATAATGTTATAATAAATTCCTTAGATTCCGTCCACCCTCTTTTAGTTTATTGTGGCCTCTAGCTATTAGAGTTGGAGGTGGAAAACGTTGCACTATCACCATCACCTCCTCTCATCGTGAAATGGAAAGAGACTTTACGGAAAGGATGTACAATGATACGTTTGGGCAACGTTACACTAATACTGGACTGGCTAATATTTGCACTACTGGGCTACGAGTGATGTAGACCTAAATATATATAACTCTTAAGTAGGGGATTGAAACCCCAAACTTTCCAACATCGGCAGACCATGCGACGACCGTCGAAGTGGTCTGCTTAAATTTCTGTTGAAAATTTAACCAATATTTTGGTAAAAAAAAATGGTAAAACGTGGACACAGGAACCATAGCTTTAGTTTATCATTCATAGGAGAGGTGTTAACTAAGCTGACATTGCTTAAATTATTATTATTATTAGCACCGCGTCTTACTACCCGTTCGGGTTATACGCGCTTAGGTTTATGTTGTAATGGTAGGGTGATTGTGAGATGAAATGGAGGACCTACAGTTTAACGTGGGATCCGAACCACGGTGGAGGCCTGGCATTTCACCAAATTAACAAGTTTTGATTAATACACGTCTTGTCAGAGGTGAAGGAAGTGTTTGGTAATCAGATAAATATGTGCCGGAACCAAAGATTGAAGCCCGGAACCCCCAACACAGAAGTTTGACACCTGACCCCTAGACCACCAATTCACCGGTTAAATTAGCAGAAATTCAAGGCAAATGGATAGATGAGAATAAATCTGGTAAATTTGTTGTCCGTCAGTTACCAACACTTCTACGCCGGATAGCCTATTGAAGACTAAAAAAAATTAATTGCCTTCACCGTGATCGAACTAAAAACTCTCAGAAGTACGAACAGTCGAGGCCATTAGGCCGAACGAAAACTTTTGGCTCGAATCCCGAAGAGATCGTGCTTTGATCCGATGTCAAATCGCACGTCTGGACGAGAGTGGTTTGTCTCGCCAGACGGTCGATAAGGACGTGGTTAGAATTCTCAACCACTGCGTTAGACCTCGGACGAGTTGTATCGACGCTGAGCGCACGCGCCCTTTGTTTATCCCGCTGTAAACACGAACTTATTTATCTGTGATTTAACTATTGGATTACCCGCTTCGGTGGTAGAATGGTCTAAGGCCAAGATTATAAAGAACCAACATTCAATTCGGCTTGACTATTCTTTTAATAAATTTGACTGGGCGGTGTTGGTGTTATTCAGTGGTTACGACGGGTTCTTATGGCGTCTGGTTCTAGCTGTATTACGTACCTAAATTAGGTGTTATCTGGGGGGTGAGACTGGCTCTTAAGACGTCTGGTTCTAGCTGTATTACGTACCTAAGTTAGGTGTTATCTGTGGGGTGAGACGGGCTCTTAAGACGTCTGGTTCTAGCTGTATTACCTACCTAAGTTAGGTGTTATCTG
>CABFVX010001697.1:33100-44913 GCA_902151425.1 Timema shepardi | reverse complement strand
CCCCAGTTCACCCGACCGAGATTCGAACCTCGATCTCCCCGTCCTCATCAGTCAGGCTCAACACGACTAGCGCGTTAGCCAACTACGCCACCGAGGCGGGTAATTTTTTTTTTTAATATTTTTTTAAATGTTTATGTAACTGAACAGAGGTGTTATCCCTCCCTCCACGACCTGACACTGATAGTCGTCACTGGCACGAGACCCAGCGTGGTTTGGTTTAGTCTCTTCCTCCCACGCCCTCATTCTGTCATGAGGGGAGAGAGGCTGGTTGCAGATAGGTCAGGGGTCGCCGTCTAAACAGACATGTCGTGGCCATAATAAACTAAAAGGTGACGAGGGTGTAAAAGTTCACGTCGTCGACTATTGCTAAGTAGGTCATCCACCTTTTTTTATCGGATGTCTTGGGTTCTATTCGCGTCGAGTCGGTAAATATAGATATAGAAGTGTATTGAATATCTGGGATGAAGGCTGTGTTTGTCATATAATTTTATTATTTAGCACCACGTCTTACTACCCGTTCGAGTTATACGCTTTAAGTAGTAATTACGCTAATGGATTAGGAATTGGGAAGGTTGGATTAGAGGAAGTGAACCCGCATTTGCGTGGAGGGAGAGTGGATAACCATTAGGAACCCCNAGGGTACACCATTTAGCCCCCCCCCCCCCCAGTTCACCCGACCGAGTTTCGAACCTCGATCTCCCAGTCCTCAGCAGTTGAGCTCAACATGACAAGCGCGTTAGCCAACTACGCCACCGAGGCGGGTGTCATACAATTAATCCAAGATAATGTCTTAAGGTGAGAGTGTAGGAAACGCAAGAGTTAATTAAGAGCAGTGTTTGATTATTTTTTTTGACGTTTTTATAGCACAAAATTTTTTAGATAAAATTAATCAAATATTTCTTTAGTACAAACATACTTAAGAGTTTAATTTTCTACACTTATTAATATCAACAGTACTTGAATTACTATCAAAGAGATTATGATATTTAAGCAGAAACATTTGAATGAAAATAAAAATAACCTTGTTCAATATCCGCATAACCTATAATGAATAATTAACAACTGTTGATATCAATAAGTGTATAAAATTAAACTAAGACTATTTTTTGAAGCAATGGTTTATTTATATTGACCCACCACCTCCTCAAAAAAAAGTGTTACTCTAAAAACTTCTGCGTATAAACCGAACGGGTAGCAAGACGAGGTGCTGCTAATAATAATATTATTAATAATAATATAAAAACTTAAAAATACCGGTCTTATCTCGCGTCCCCTTCCATCGCACCTTTATTTTACACCCATTACTGTCTACCGCCTGTGGTCGGTTTTTTATTCTAGCTATATATTTTTCACTGCCGGCTTTCTAGACCTGTCTTAGCTTCATATGTCTTATTATCTAACTTAAGATTAGGACAGGCACAGCATCAAGTCTCCAGGTATTAATTTATCACTGTGAAAAGGGTAAAATCACCCATTTATTCATCAGTGATGAATTTTTGACCTTGCCAGTAATCGAACCCGGGATCCTTATCTCCGTAGTAAGACACGCTACCGATCGAGATAAGCTCCCACCACAGCTAACGAACATAACTTAAAGCGGTAAGAATCAGGAGGGTGGATATAAATGGGTTTACCCTTTCACGGTGATAAATTAACAGCTGGGAACTGGATGTTGTGCCTGTCCTAATCTTAATTTATATTATAAGATGTATGAAGCTACGACAGGCCTAGCAAGCCGGTAGGGGAACATATATGACTTTAATAAAAAAAAAAACGCCTCGGTGGCGTAGTTGGCTAACGCGCTCCTCGTGATGAGCTCGACTGCTGAGGACGGGGAGATCGAGGTTCGAATCTCGGTCGGGTGAACTGGGGGTGGTTTGTCCTAAATGGTTTTCCACTCTCCCTCCACGCAAATGCGGGTTCACTTACTCTAATTAAACCTCCCCAATTCCTAATCCATTAGAGTAATTAGTACTTAAAGCGTATAACCCGAACGGGTAGTAAGACGCGGTGCTAAATATTAATTATTATTTAATAAAAAACTGAACATAGGCTGGAAACAGTAATGGGTGTAAAGTAATTGTGCAATGGAAGGGAACGTGAGAAAATACTGGTATTTTTGAAGTTTTTATAGTAACAATATTTTTGGGGGGTTGGGGGTACCCTGATTTTGGTTGGAAGAACAGTAGAGAAAATCCAAACATATCTTTTGGCGCCCAACATTGATAACATTTTCTTATATTATTAGTGTTATTTTATAGATATTGATAATATCCAACAAAAGTGACCGTTTCAGATCATATGACTTGACGTATGGATATAATAAAATTGTTTTAGTAACTTTAGTAACTAAATTTACTGTTATTACTAACAAAATCCTACTTATAGAGCAAACATTCCAATACAAGCTAAATGAGACGGATAGTGGAAAACCATGTAATGATTCAGTTCCCATGACCGGGTTTTGAACCCTAACAGACACACCAGACCATAAGGAGCCGATACCCTAGCCTGTGAGCCCACCGTGTGGGGGTAATATCCTCTTTATTTATTGTAAAAATTAAACAGATATGCCGTAAGCAAACGTTTTGCAACCTTTGATGGAGTCTGGTTAATTATTTGATGAAATTACGTCAGTGACCACGTGACTACCAGATGGGGTCTCCATTGTGTCTGCTTTCACCCATAATCTCAACAACAACAACAACAAAAATGTAAAACCCTTTATCTTGAGTAAAATTTTAATTTATGCTCTTGATGTTATCTTAAAATCCCTTGAAAGCAATTCAAGCAAACCATGTCTGGAGTGCAGTAAATTCTTCAACTCCTCGTTTAGGTGTATTTTATTTATTTTTTTGTCACCGCGTCTTACTACCCGTTCGGTTTATATTAAATATGTGACGCTCAAATTCTTTGTAAAAAAAATATTATTTTTTAAATACCTCGAGTACTTGTTATGATGCCATTTTTATTATCGAATCGCATATAATATAATTGGAAGGGATATGACCTATAGGTTCGGTCGCCTTATGTGTAGACTATTAGTCGCTCTGCTGGCACAGAATATTTCTCAGGGTGCACCGTAGGAGGTTGTCTACACGTCGTACCCACAAAGAGATGAAGTGATGATACACTGCATATCATCTCTGGGGGAAATGTATGGTTACTATTGGGAAACAGCTTGTCATTCTCTTGTATTCATGGGGTCAATCTTCAAATATCATCTCTGAGGGAACTGTACGGTTACTATTGAGAAACAGCTTGTCATTCTCTTGTTTTCATGTGGTCAATCTTCAAATATCATCTCTGAGGGAACTGTATGGTTACTATTGGGAAACAGCTTGTCATTCTCTTGTTTTCATGTGGTCAATCTTCAAATATCATCTCTGAGAGAACTGTATGGTTACTATTGGGAAACAGCTTGTCATTCTCTTGTTTTCATGTGGTCAATCTTCAAATATCATCTCTGAGAGAACTGTATGGTTACTATTGGGAAACAGCTTGTCATTCTCTTGTTTTCATGTGGTCAATCTTCAAATATCATCTCTGAGAGAACTGTATGGTTACTATTGGGAAACAGCTTGTCATTCTCTTGTTTTCATGTGGTCAATCTTCAAATATCATCTCTGAGAGAACTGTATGGTTACTATTGGGAAACAGCTTGTCATTCTCTTGTTTTCATGTGGTCAATCTTCAAATATCATCTCTGAGAGAACTGTATGGTTACTATTGGGAAACAGCTTGTCATTCTCTTGTTTTCATGTGGTCAATCTTCAAATATCATCTCTGAGAGAACTGTATGGTTACTATTGGGAAACAGCTTGTCATTCTCTTGTTTTCATGTGGTCAATCTTCAAATATCATCTCTGAGAGAACTGTATGGTTACTATTGGGAAACAGCTTGTCATTCTCTTGTTTTCATGTGGTCAATCTTCAAATATCATCTCTGAGAGAACTGTATGGTTACTATTGGGAAACAGCTTGTCATTCTCTTGTTTTCATGTGGTCAATCTTCAAATATCATCTCTGAGAGAACTGTATGGTTACTATTGGGAAACAGCTTGTCATTCTCTTGTTTTCATGTGGTCAATCTTCAAATATCATCTCTGAGAGAACTGTATGGTTACTATTGGGAAACAGCTTGTCATTCTCTTGTTTTCATGTGGTCAATCTTCAAATATCATCTCTGAGAGAACTGTATGGTTACTATTGGGAAACAGCTTGTCATTCTCTTGTTTTCATGTGGTCAATCTTCAAATATCATCTCTGAGAGAACTGTATGGTTACTATTGGGAAACAGCTTGTCATTCTCTTGTTTTCATGTGGTCAATCTTCAAATATCATCTCTGAGAGAACTGTATGGTTACTATTGGGAAACAGCTTGTCATTCTCTTGTTTTCATGTGGTCAATCTTCAAATATCATCTCTGAGAGAACTGTATGGTTACTATTGGGAAACAGCTTGTCATTCTCTTGTTTTCATGTGGTCAATCTTCAAATATCATCTCTGAGAGAACTGTATGGTTACTATTGGGAAACAGCTTGTCATTCTCTTGTTTTCATGTGGTCAATCTTCAAATATCATCTCTGAGAGAACTGTATGGTTACTATTGGGAAACAGCTTGTCATTCTCTTGTTTTCATGTGGTCAATCTTCAAATATCATCTCTGAGAGAACTGTATGGTTACTATTGGGAAACAGCTTGTCATTCTCTTGTTTTCATGTGGTCAATCTTCAAATATCATCTCTGAGAGAACTGTATGGTTACTATTGGGAAACAGCTTGTCATTCTCTTGTTTTCATGTGGTCAATCTTCAAATATCATCTCTGAGAGAACTGTATGGTTACTATTGGGAAACAGCTTGTCATTCTCTTGTTTTCATGTGGTCAATCTTCAAATATCATCTCTGAGAGAACTGTATGGTTACTATTGGGAAACAGCTTGTCATTCTCTTGTTTTCATGTGGTCAATCTTCAAATATCATCTCTGAGAGAACTGTATGGTTACTATTGGGAAACAGCTTGTCATTCTCTTGTTTTCATGTGGTCAATCTTCAAATATCATCTCTGAGGGAACTGTATGGTTACTATTGGGAAACAGCTTGTCATTCTCTTGTTTTCATGTGGTCAATCTTCAAATATCATCTCTGAGGGAACTGTATGGTTACTATTGGGAAACAGCTTGTCATTCTCTTGTTTTCATGTGGTCAATCTTCAAATATCATCTCTGAGGGAACTGTATGGTTACTATTGGGAAACAGCTTGTCATTCTCTTGTTTTCATGTGGTCAATCTTCAAATATCATCTCTGAGGGAACTGTATGGTTACTATTGGGAAACAGCTTGTCATTCTCTTGTTTTCATGTGGTCAATCTTCAAATATCATCTCTGAGGGAACTGTATGGTTACTATTGGGAAACAGCTTGTCATTCTCTTGTTTTCATGTGGTCAATCTTCAAATATCATCTCTGAGGGAACTGTATGGTTACTATTGGGAAACAGCTTGTCATTCTCTTGTTTTCATGTGGTCAATCTTCAAATATCATCTCTGAGGGAACTGTATGGTTACTATTGGGAAACAGCTTGTCATTCTCTTGTTTTCATGTGGTCAATCTTCAAATATCATCTCTGAGGGAACTGTATGGTTACTATTGGGAAACAGCTTGTCATTCTCTTGTTTTCATGTGGTCAATCTTCAAATATCATCTCTGAGGGAACTGTATGGTTACTATTGGGAAACAGCTTGTCATTCTCTTGTTTTCATGTGGTCAATCTTCAAATATCATCTCTGAGGGAACTGTTTGGTTACTATTGGGAAACAGCTTGTCATTCTCTTGTTTTCAACGCTGGTTAGTCGAGGTTGCCAGTAGTTCCTTTTTACCCCATCATACCTCCTTCAGACAAATCTTGGAGTGAGGAAATTTGGCAACAGTTAACAGAGAGCGAGAGAGAGCGAAGATAAAGCTTTTCTCCGTAAGACTTGCAGTTCCCTCAATATTGGTATATTGGATGTATTGATTATGAAGTTGTGAAGCCTGTGTATATCTTAACATAACTTAAGCCCAATTAACCAAACCGTGGTGACCATTCGGATTATTCTCCTTAAGGTAAAAATACCCAAGGTACTAGCCAGGAATCGAACCAATAATCTCGTAGCCAGGTGCACTGACCACTCTAACACGGGGGCGGTTATGTAAACATTGACTTGATATGGCAGCTTTTAACAATTGGTAAAAGGAATTATACAGACTGTTCTAGTTGGTCGAGTTACAAAATCACAAAAATTGATACAAAATTTGATCGATATAATTAATTTACTAAAAGAAAAGTGGGACTGACAAAATATATAATTTATCAGTGGTATCAAGTTTCATAACAATTTTATTTTTTAAATATTTTCCCTCCAAGAGAAATTGTGAAATTTTTAAAGAAAAATATATTCGAATTTGGATTCAAAAGAATATTTAAAATCCAGAGTCGACCAGCCTCAAGTTTATACATTTATAATGTAGAACCAACTAAAGGTAGGATCCCCTCGGTGCGGCTCACGTCTCGCGACTGCGATTGCAGACGTGGGGCGGTGAGTCACAGACGCGGGATGCAGTCGTGGGTAGTTTTATGTCCAGTACATATCATTCCTCAGTTATCAGAGTTTTTCGTATGTATTTTATTTAACTTTCCGTGTTATTTTGTAATAGTGTGGATAAAAATTACTAACTTGATCGACCAACTTTTCTTGAGAGCTCTTAACATGTGCTGTCCTTCACATGTTGGCCCCAATACACTGGTGAGGTATCTCAAAAATTGAGGGGTTCTTTGCCACCTCTTCAGTTAAATTTTCGTCTTCTTATAATGGAGAAATCTTGGACCATTTTCAAAACCAACCCGGTCAAACACATAACTAAATACAACTCTATTAAAACACACGTTGGTTCGGAAAGAACTGGTCACATAACAAACTATGCAAACCAGTCCGGTCACTGGTCGCCGACGCGCCGAGAGTAATCCTACCTTAATTACATTAAAAATTTAGAGATGGGCTTAAGTTGAATTTGGAAGAAGTGTACCAACATTTCCAAACAGAAGGCGGGTTGGAATCCCATTCACCAGGGGTATGGCGACCCCCCACCTTACCTCTCTCATGGAGAGAAAATTTCAGGAATTTAAACCTTGTAGGAGGGAATATATATCATCTGAGCATATTTATATGAATTTCAAAAGCCCATTTTCCCAACAAAAACAAAAATTCTGAAAAATTAAAAACAAAATTTTTAGTTTTAGCTGAAATCATTGAAAAGAAATATAATATATGTCACAAGTTTAAAATGAAAATAAAGTTTTGAAGAGAGAATGGGAGGAGGTCTACATTTTATATATTTTATCTCTGTTATCTCGGATATTGGTGATTCAATTTTGTTAATAGCAAATTCCGACCAAATATTCAATTTTATTTTTTCATAAAAGTTAACCACGAAAAAGTAAATATTGCATATTGATAAGGGGAGTTGGAGCGCCCATGCCCTTATATGGTGTTCGTCACCTGCTGGAAAAGGAGTTAAAGTCTTCTAGTTTCAAAAGTCAACCAATGAGACTGTTAAATGGTTGTCAAAATTTATTTAATAAAAAAAAAAATCACTGTATTTTCCATGGTTACCAAACGGAAGCCCCACTATTTCAAGTACTTTATAGATAAATAAAGAGGAATGAAATTTCACTTCTCGTAAAATTCGCTATTTTAAAATCATGACATTTGTGTTTAGAACAAGACGGTTTGAACTCGATGATAAAAACCATGCAGTTTTTACGCAGCCCAATGGAATCAACTCTTTCATTTATTCGGTTAGCTTTATAATTATTTTTTTTAGCAACACGTCTTACTACCCGTTCGGGCTATACGCTTATGTACTAATTACACTTATGGTTTAAGGAATTAGGAAGGTTATATTTAGAAGAAGTGTAGCCGCGTAGAGGCAGAGTGGAAATCAATTTTGGAATAATCACCCTGAGTACACACGACCGAAATTCGAACCTCGATCCACCCCGTCATCAGAAGTCTAGTCTACTGCGAGAGTAGCGCGTTAGACCACGCGGACACCGAAGCGGGTTTTATTGTTACTAATTTACCAAGTATTCCAATATTTTCTATATATTTTTATTTTTTTGTTATTTGTTTTCTGTCTGTTTTCCAGACGAGTGGCAGCCCTGCAGTAAAAAAGATGATTTCTCTTCCGTGTTTACGAGCGAAGTTTAATCTCACTATATTGCAGGTACTTGAAGAACCGCGCGTGATCTTATTGTTCTGGTCTACAAACAACTTCTGTGTGTTTGCTCTCAGTTTAGCTGAACAAAATGTCATATAATTGCCTCGGTAGGGTTGGTTGCGCAACAAACACTCCTGACATGACTCCGAGAGGCTGGTATTTGATGCCCCACCGGTGTATTGAGGTGATTTACTACACAAAATTGTAAAGTCAAATTTTCATTGGAAGACAGCTAGAAAAGCTACTACAGTCCAATGTTCATAGGAAGAACCTTATCTGACAGCTAGAATAATTACTACAGGCCAATGTTAATAGGAAAAACCTTATCTGACAGCTAGAATAATTACTACAGTCCAATGTTCATAGAAAGAACCTTCTCTTACAACTAGAAAAGTTACTACAGTTCAATGTTCATAGGAAGAACCTTATCTGATAGCTAGAATAATTACTACAGTCCAATGTTCATAGAAAGAACCTTCTCTTACAACTAGAAAAGTTACTACAGTCCAATGTTCATAGGAAGAACCTTATCTGACAGCTAGAATAATTACTACAGTCCAATATTTAGAGGAAGAACTTTATCTGACAGCTAGAAAAGTTATTACAGTCCAATGTTCGTAGGAAGAACTTTATCTGACAGCTAGATAATCCACTACAGGCCAATGTTAATAGGAAAAACCCTGTCTGACAATTATAAAATCTGCTATATATAGTTTTACATATTCATACGTCAAATCATGTGTATGGAGCCGTCAATTTTGATAGATATTATCAATTGATACTTTTAAAAATAATAGTAATAATATCAATATGTTCGTATTTTCTTCTTAACAGAATTAAACTATATAGATATATATATATATATATATATATATATACACACAAATTCGTTTTACTGCCCAGTTATAAAATAGCTGATAAATAAACCTAGGTATGTAGAATCTTAGGTGTTGTGTCTTAGATTAAATTAGTTTGTAAGTAATTTAATTACCCGCCTCGGTGGCGTAGTTGGCTAACGCGCTAGTCATGTTGAGCTCGACTGCTGAGGACGGGGAGATAGAGGTTCGAATCTTGGTCGGGTGCGGCCGAAAGGAACGTAAGTAATTTTACAGTTTTTATAAAATTAAAATTTTTTAGCTAAAAATAAATCAAATATTTCTCCAGTAGCAACATAGAGCTTAGTTTTCTGCACATGCTAATATCAACAAATCTTGAATATCTGCCAAGGGTGTCCTGGAATTTTGTCAAAACTTTATCTATATTTAAAAAGTTTTGACAAAATTCCAGGACACCCTATGACATATATTTAAGATCTGTTGATATTAACATGTGCAGAAAACTAAACTCTATGTTGCTAGGTGACCTGGTGGTCTAGGGGTAAGATGTCAAGACTTCTGTGCTGGGGTCCGGGGTTCAATCCTTGGTCCCGGCACAGATTTATCTGATTACCAAACCCTTCCTTCACCTCTGACAAGACGTGTATTAATCACAACTTGTGAATGTGTGGAATACCAGGCCTCCACCGTGGTTCGGATCCCACGTTAAACTGTAGGTCTTCCATTTCATCTCACAATCACCCTACCCATTACACATTAGCGTAAGTGCGTATAACCCGAACGGGTAGTAAGACGCGGTGATAATAATAATAATAATAATAATCTATGTTGCTACTGGAGAAATATTTGATTTATTTTGGCCACAAAAATAATTAATGTTATAAAAATTGTTAAATTACTCGCGCTCCTTTCTGTCGCACCTTAAGGTGGGATAGAACGGGAGGCAAGAAAATTTCAGAATGAGTGGAGTTTTAATTATTTTTTTTAAATATGTTTTTTCGTTAGAATAAAAAAATATATTGCTTTTAATTCAGTTTGAAATACATCCTATTCGAATAGATTCACCCGATGAAGCTTTATTATTATTATTATTTATATCACACAAATCCTTTTGTAACGAGACTGCAAAGTAATAAAGGATTTTAAATATAATTAATACTTTGTGAACCTCACTTGATTAGAAGGTTTCCAGTAATTACGAAACACCGACTTATAAATAATCCTTTTTAAAAACGTGCAAACGTTAGGATTATTACAAAATAACTTAGTAGGACGGATTTAACCACGAAACCTTTATTAAATATAAAATAGAGTAAATTTTTTAAAAAAAAGAGTTTTTAATAATTAAAACATTAGAATAAGTAATAACATTTCGAGTGTTCTTAAGTATTTAGGGTTGCCAACATTTTCTTTGCATAACATTTCTTGTGTTTTTTTACAGAAATTCCTATTTTTCTACGAATAAAATTCAATTATAGAAAAACATTTATTTTTCATTCCTTATTTTTTTTAGCACCCCATCTTACTTACTACATGTTTAGGTTATAAGCATATGTACTAAATATTATCATGTTTAAGTATGAGGAAATGTATCCACATTCACGTGTAGAGAGAGTAGAAAACCATTTAGGAAACAACCCTTCTCAGTTCACCCGACCGGAATTCGAACACCAATCTCCCCGTCATCGACAGTCTAGTCTATTGCGAGACCGACGCCTTAGACCATGTGACCACCGAAGCGTGTTTCATCAGGTTAACTAGTATAAAAAACCACTTCGGTGAACGAATAGTACTAGGCGACACTCTCGTTATAGACTGGACTGTCGATGACGGGGAGGAAGGGTTTCGAATCCTACTCGGGTCTACTGAGGGTGGTATTTTTTCCCTAAATGGTTTCCCACTCTTTTTCACGCAAATTTGGGTAAATTACCTCTAAAATGCTTCCTTACTAATCCTTACCCTATTTAAAGTAACCATCATTCAACCTGAACAGGTATGAATACGTAGTGACAAATAATAATAATATTTAGCACCGCGTCTTACTACCCGTTCAGGTTATACGCTTTAAGTACTAATTACGTTAATGGATTAGGAATTGGGAAGGTTGAATTAGAGGAAGTGAACCCGCATTTGCGTGGAGGGAGAGTGGAAAACCATTTTGGGAAAACCACCCTCAGTTCACCCGACCGAGATTCGAACCTCGATCTCCCCGTCCTCGGCGTTCGAGCTCTACACGACTAGCGCGTTAGCCAACTACGCCACCGAGGCGGGTCATAATAATAAAACACTAATAATAATAATAATAACATAGTAGACCTACCTAAACAAATATTTCATATGACAGGGTTAGTGAGTTTAAATATTTAGAAACTATGTTAACTAGCAATAACGATATTATTATTATTATTATTATTATTATTATTATTAGCACCGCGTCTTACTACCCGTTTGGGTTGTACGCACTTACGCTAATGTGTAATGGTAGGGGGATTGTGAGATGAAATGAAGAACCTACAGCTTAACGTGGAATCCGAACCACGGTGGAGGCCTGACATCCCCCACATTCACAAGATGTCTTGTCAGAGGTGAATGAAGGGTTTGGTAATCAGATAAATCTGTGCCGGGACCGAGGATTGAACCCCGGCCGCCAGCATAGAAGTCTGACACCTTACCCCTAGACCGCCAGGTCACCAATAACGATATTAAATTGGAAATTAG
>CABFVX010001696.1:111900-147207 GCA_902151425.1 Timema shepardi | reverse complement strand
AGGTATAATTTAGAAGAAATATGCTGTGTGGAGTGGAAGTGTGAAGATATAATTTAGAATAAATATGCTGTGAGGAGGGAAAGTGCGAAGATATAATTTAGAGGAAATATGCTGTGAGGAAGGGAAGTGCGAAGATATAATTTAGAGGAAATATCCTGTGAGGAGGGGAAGTGCTAACCTATTTAGAAAAAAATAGTTATTCTCTACACCCTACTGGGACTTAAACCCAGACTTATTGTTTATCGGCAAACCAGACTAGGTATTAAATTGACGTGCACCATTAGTGCAGCTACCACACACAACTATTTCCCTACTATTACATTCCACTATGTTGAAAATCGTGATGCAAACTAACCTTCGTAACTCAAGAAGTTGAGCTTTGATTCAAATTATGATTAGTTGTACTAAGAGTTTTTATGTATTTTGCTACTTTCAGCATAGTTATACCACTTTCTCTAGAAGAACTTAGATGCATTTTCTTCAAATTTATCCTTCTTATGATGTGTGCTAAAACTAATCAAAGTTGCTAGGAACCCAAATAGGCAATATTGTGTGTAGCACTAAAAAATATCTCACTTGAGGTAGGATGAAAGGAAACATGACTTAAGATTAGTATTTTTTGTGGGTTTCATAACAAAAAACAATTTTGGCCAGAATAAATTGAATATTTGTCACAGTAATGCAGAATTTGACCAGGAATTTTTATCTTCATATAAAAAGTATTTGTTCAAATGCCATTATGCCCCAGACAAATATTCAAGAAATATTGAGATCACTAAGCTTAGAAAATTAAACTAAACATATTTACTAAAGCAATATTTTATTTATTTGGGCGAAAATATTTATTGTTATGAAATGAAAAAAAATTCAAATCTCCTGCTCTGCTAAAGAAGGGCAATAACTGACAAAGTGTATAAGCATGGATGTGCTGGACTTTCCTTTCCAACTATGGGTGCATTCACTATTATTATTTTATCACAACATATAATAAAAACTAATTTAACATTACCCATAAATTACTTATCTGGCTATTCAAAAAACACTGTTTCAGTGGAACATTAAAATTAATTGAAGATTTTTTAATCAAAGCCCAAATTCAAATAGTTTAACAATTTGCACTACTTCACAAAATTTCACAGAGCTTCATCAAACTTCGCCATGAGCTAGAGATGAGAAAAGCGAGGTTTAGTGGGATTGTACCTGCATTTATGTGAAGGGATAGTGAGGTTGACATACTTGTCAGAATCTACTTTGAGGTGTGGGAGGGTCCTTTCTTTATCCCGATGCGAAGGTGGGGAGGAGAAGGGAAGTTGCTTCATCATTTGGTTTGAGAATTGGGGTTGAGGTGGAGAGAGGGTTGGGTCAGGTAAGGACTTTGAGAGGGGAATTTACCTTTATAGTTTAAAGTAGTTGACCATTGCAACACTATAAGGCCAGCTGTCGCATGTCAGCTAATTAAGGTATTTTGGGTATAAGGTATAAGGGTATTTTGGTTACACCTTTTCCTATACCCTAGGATTCATACCAAAATCTTATAATATATGTTGTATATTATTGTATTTGTCTTAGGTCCTTATTCCTTTAAAATGATGAATAAAGGATATTAGTGTTTAGAAAGTATACTTAGAGATTAATAAAGAGGAAGATCGGGGATGGCTTTATGGTTGGCGGGTGAGGGGTCTGAAGGGTGAAGAGAGGGGTAGGAGAGTAGCATCGATTCGTTGGGAAAGGGGACAGTTATGGGGTCTTGGTGTAGGGTGTGAAGGGTTCAGGGAAGGTGGAGTGGTTAATCCTGTAATGAAGTGGTTGTTTTATAATGGAATGTAACATTATGTGTTCGCGTAGTCTAATGACTGGAGGGTAGAGGTTTGTGCTGAGAGGGGAACTCACCATTATGGGTCACGATGCCTCAACCCGGCTTCCACACGAGGTGAAAAGGAGAGTTGCATCACCATTCGTAGGGAAAGTATTGTTATGGTTTCTGGATGTGGGGGGCGTGGCAGGAGGAGAAAGGGAGATGTCGAATGGGAGGGATAAAGGGTGGGGAAAGGTTGGCCCTTTGATGCTGGCCATGTTTCTAAAAAAAAAAGTGAGTGAGAGGCATCCTTTACTACCCACTCTCCCTTATCTCCTTCCAGCACACCCGTCCCATACGGAAAGGGATGTACTGTCTTCAGGGTGTGTGTGAAAGAAAGGAAAATAAACAAACCCTATAAAGGTTAGAAAGTGCCAATTCTAACCTATTGATAAATCCCTAACATTGGTAAAGCCCTAAAATTGGCCCTTAAAAGACACTAACTCAACATTCCTGAGCCAGGCCTCCACCGTGGTTCGGATTCCACGTTAAAATGTAGGTCCTCCATTTTGTCTCACAATCATCCTACTATTACACATTAGCGTAAGTGCGTATAACCCGAACGGGTAGTAAGACGCGGTGCTAATAATAAAAGTAATATTCCTGAACCATAAACGAGACTCGTGGCAGCTTTCCGTTTCTTCTCTTTCGTTTTCTTGTGCCATGTATTTAGTGTTGACTTATCGGCCTTTATGTTCACCTCAATCCACAGTGACGCGTCTGTGGCACTCCTTGGAATGACCAGGGTGACGTCACACTAAGTTGATGTTTCAAAATGTAGTGTGACACTTGCAAATCAGCAATGAAGTCCTGAGTCATGAAACAAATACTATGAGACTGTATTGTTGGAAAGCCGGCTCACATAGTTCACTCATTCATAGCATCGCGCTGCTGTAGGTCAGGCGTGTTTCTTGAAGCATACCGTTGAATCGCCGCGAATGTTATCATTGTGGCCAATTTATAAAAATATAAACTGCACCGGTATTGTATTTATTCAAGAAATTTGCACGAGACTGTGTGAGGGTCAAGTTTTTTATTGTTGTTATTGAAAAGAAGACGGTTAACTAACGTGCGCTGCGCCAATGCCATCTCGTTTCCTTATATGGAATTAAATATCTAGTAAAAGAGGGAACAAAAGACGAACTCAACCAAGATAAAGCCAGTAATCGTTGGATTCAGCACCATGCCGGAGAGCGGATATTGTGTTAGTTGGTGACTTGCTATCAGCCGTGCAACTTCCTCTCAGCTTGGACTTGGCGACGCTCGGTGGCATTGTCCGTCCGTTGATTGATGGCTGTCTCTGCAACAATGGTATATTCGTCTGTTGCGAGTGCTGTGTTTTATTGGTTTCTGTGGACGACACACAAGTGCGGGGCTTTCAACTTGGCGTCTCAACACGCCCACGTGATCGTCGACCCTAAGGGGCAGGTGGGCAGCTACTTCGGGTTCACCGTCGCCCTTCGGAAACAATCGGATATTGGTGTTGAAAATTCTTGGTGAGTACACAATCATTGAGTATAGTAGGATTTTTTTTACAATGAATGGATCCAGACGGTTACAAAATATTCTAAAATAATGTTAAAACATACATACGTCAAGGCAAGTGAATCGAAGCTAACACTTTTGATAGGTTTTTTCAATATCTACTAATAATAATGCTACAATAAAATCTTTTCAATGTTTCTCGACAAAAAATAAGTTTGTAAACTGTTCTTTCTACCAGAATTATACTATAGCTAGGAACATTCAGTTTGCCGTGAAAAGTGATATTTTTACCTTGACGGATTACACAATGGACCACTCTTATAAGCTATACCTTAGTAGATTTTTTCATTCACTTTCTGAACCGACTGATTATATCAGCACACGAGAATTTCTATGAACGAGAAAGAAGGAGCTTACCAATTTTGCCCAGAAAGGTATTCGTAACAACCCTTTGAGAGTTATTTAGCATCATGCCACAATCGACATGAGACCGACCGACTTACATCTCCTCCGAAGGATACTTTGTTACCGATCTTTATCGCTCAAGAAAAATCCGTTGAACCTGGCTGGGTTTGAACCCACGAACATCGGGTCCTGAGGCGAGCACTTTACCCCAAGACCACCGAAGTATACCCTAATTTTGGTTGGAAGAACAGAAAAGAAAATTCATACATATTTATTTGCGGCCAACATTGATAACACTTTACTATATTACTTGTGTCATTCTATATGTATTGATAATATCTATTAAAAGTGACAGTTGCAGATAACATGACTTGATCTATGAATATATTAAAATTGTTTTAGTAACTTTAATAACTAACTCTACTGTTCTTCCTACCAAAATCATACTATAGATACCATCATAGAATGATGTAAGGTAGGTAATCTTGCTATAAATATATATATATTAAATTAATACAATAAATAAGGAAGGAGACGGGCATAAGATCAATTTAAGAAAAATTGTCACAAATAATATAGTTTTTTAACGCCGGTTTTTTCCGTTGGGGCTTAAAACCATCCCGAGCCAAAGAAATCCCCTCTATTCATTATATCAACCATACCCGTTTAGAATACATAAGTTTGCTAGTAGTATGTTAAAAAAAATCTTTTTACTAAAGGGCTTGTTTAACCTGGCTTCTAATAATTATGCCCCGATTGTAAATGCGCATGCATCCACTTCTATATATAGCTTATAATAAGGACTAATAAGTTATTACATCATCGGAATTCGAAGCAACAAATGGATCTTTGAGAGTCAACGCTTTTGCCGCGGCCACGCGATCCAAGACGTCAGGCTCGCAATAAACTGGATTGCCTGTGACGTGAAGGTCTGGAGTTTGAATCCGGACCGACTGTACTGAAGGTAGATTTTTCTAAATAGTTTTTCAATCAACCTGAACACAATTACAGGTACATTTCCAATAAATTCTACATTCACTCAGTGGCGTACCCAGAAATTTACTTTAGTGGTTGGGAGGGGGGGGGAAACAATCAAGGTTGTAGCCAGAATTAAATTTTGGTGTGGGGGTGGAAGGGGGTGGTTAGCAAATTAAAGGGTTTTTTAAAAGAGGTTTGCCCTCCAACCCAAAGGAGAGTACCTCTCTAGTAAGAAGTAAAAATATTTGGCTGCACCTAGAAAATATTTATAGTAGTCTTCGTTTGGCAAATTTTTGAAATTAATAGCCTATTAGACTAAAAATTTTAGATTAAATTCGTTCAACACGACTTCGCTGCTCGATTTTATAGATCAACTCGAGGCGACCCACTTCGGTAACCGCATGGTCAAAGACGCTACTCTCGCGTTAGATTAGACTGCCGATGACGGGGAGATCGAGGTTCGAATTTCGGTCGGGTGCACTGAGGGTGGTTTTTCCAAAATGATTGTCCACTCTCCCTCTATTTTAAATGTGGGCACCCCTCCCCTCAATATAACCTTCCTAATCCCTAAAACCATTCGAGTAATTTGTACATAAGCGTATAACGGGTAGTAAGACGGGGGGGCTAAGAAAATGTCTATATTTTAAGAGTGTATTAAAATGATTTGGGGGTGGGGTGGGGGCAACTTCCTCATTTGTCTCCCCTCCCTCCCGGGTGCACCAATGTCTTCATGATCCCTACCCCAAAATGAAAATTTACGAATAGCCAGGACGAGTAGTAAGACACAGTGCACAAAATACATAATATTTTACACTGCAGTTTAAAAATTAATGTGAATAGAATTAAAGATGGAGAGTAAAATCATAGGTCTACCAATAAATATGTTTATGAGATTCTCTTTTAAGATTTGTAAATAAAAGGAAAATTCTAATTTGTTTCGGCGAAAAATGATTTTAACTCCCGGTATAAGTGAGACTCATTATTTCAAAGAAATCCTCGGACTATGAATAACACGACATGATCTGTTAAACATTTGTAGGCTTATTCCAGCATGAGTCACTGTTATTTCCAAGTCTCCAGTAGGAAATACGTACCTAGTTAACTATCCAAGTTCTTGTAAGGGCTGTTGCACTCCTTAAACTATCTTATCAGTTCCTGTAATCATTCATTGAGATCCTCACTGTAAAACTATAGTAATTATTATTATTATTAGCACCGTGTCTTACTAACCGTTCGGGTTATACGCACTTACGCTAATGTGTAATGGTAGGGTGATTGTGAGATGAAATGGAGGACCTACAGTTTAACGTGAAATCNCTTACGCTAATGTGTAATGGTAGGGTGATTGTGAGATGAAATGGAGGACCTACAGTTTAACGTGAAATCCGAACCACGGTGGAGGCCTGGCATTCCCCACATTCACAAAATGTCTTGTCAGAGGTGAAGGAAGGGTTTGGTAATCAGAAACTATAGTAAGAACACGGCAAGAAGGAAGTATTGTAAAACTATAGTAAGAACACGGCAAGAAGGGAGTATTGTAAAACTATAGTAAGAACACGGCAAGAAGAGTGTATTTTAAAACTATAGTAACAACACGGCAAGAAGGGAGTATTGTAAAACTATAGTAAGAACACGGCAAGAAGGAAGTATTGTAAAACTATAGTAAGAACACGGCAAGAAGGGAGTATTGTAAAACTATGCTAAGAACACGGCAAGAAGAGTGTATTGTAAAACTATAGTAAGAACACGATAATAAGAGTGTATCGCAAAACTAGTAAGAACACGGTAAGAAGGGAGTATTGTAAAACTATGCTAAGAACACGGCAAGAAGAGTGTATTTTAAAACTATAGTAAGAACACGATAATAAGAGTGTATCGTAAAACTAGTAAAAACACGGTAAGAAGGGTGGTATCTAACGGCTGTGAAAAGCTACTTTTTTTGGTGCTCTGCGTCTTACTATCCAAATATTTACCCTAAGTGTATATGAAGGAGGAAGAAATAATGTATAGAAAATGTATCCACATTTGCATGTAGGCAGGGTGAGAAACTCTTTAATAAAAACTACCCTCAATACACCCCATAGGAATTCGAACCAGGCTCTATAGACACAGGGGAATAATCTGTCAATTAACAAAGATGACCACTGATCTCGTGGCCCACGTGGTTGACCCTCGGACGAACCTTGTTTAGTGTCCCCCCACCTTAAATACAAAAATAAATCTTCCTAGCCTTTAAAAACGATAATATCATCGTACCGAATGGTCGTACATAGTTCAATCAAAGTGCAAACGTGATTAAATATCAAGGCCCTTCTAATTATATTCAACGCGTTTGACCTCAAGGGGGTGTGTGGTGGTCATTCAAGGGCCAGCTCCAAAGGTCAACAAGGTCTTCTTAGTACAGCCTCTACGAATGATTGCTAGGAGATGAGATGTTAAAAAAACATTACTGCCTGTTCAGGTTATAAGTATATTAGATCATTACTCTACTGGAATAGGGATGAGGAAGGAAACTTTTTAGATGTAATGTACCCGCATTTGCCCTTTGGGGACATGGCTTACCCAACCTTCATTTGTATATATTTTAAAAAAAATGTAAATTATAAAATGGTATATGTACACATTTGAATAAAGCAAAGCTTGATAGAGTGAAAGAAAGCTTTTTGTGGCTTATAAAATAAAGTTCATGGCATAACGTCAAAATCTGAATGAATTTGTCTATCGAACTATTATAAAAAAAAATACTATGATTAATAAAACTCATTGGTACGTTGTGTACACGTACCATAGTAAGAGAAACCCTGGAAAAACTTAATATACTAAACTTGGTCCACAATTCATTACCGACTGACGACTACACACAAGGGACACAAATATTTCAATAGTAAAAAATAATAAACTCGCATCGGTGGGTACTTGGTAAAAGGCGTAGGTTTCAACTCGTCTGGTTTTCCGGAGACGGGAAGAAACGTGGATTAAAGTCCCCTCTCTTTGGTGTCAAAGTACTGTTTTATCCTGAATCGTGTCCCACTCTTCCTTCGCGCATATGCGGTTACAATTCACCTAAATATTACCTTTCTCCTATTTACCCCATTAGGGTAGCTATGCGAATAACCTTGACGAGTAACAAAAGGCAAAGTAACAAAAAGACATAGAAAGAAAATCATGTAGACTAATATTTCAGATGTCGTAATAAATGTATCTTTGCCACTTGGTGGTCATCAGCAAGGTTCAAGGGCGGAGCGGTCGCCTGGTAAGATGTGGGACCACGTTCGAGCACTGAGGGGACAACAAGATATTGTATTTTATAAGGTGATATTTACAAAATTCACTTTCTAAACAGAGATCTGAATTAGCAATTAGTTCACTAATTATAAACGAATAGCATAGCACACGTTCTACCACAATAACATTTTCGGGAGAACATCTGACAGTAAGAAAAGCTACTTGATATACTTTCATGTATTCATACGTCAGGCTATGTGATTTTTAACCTAAAGATACACACACAATTAATCACGACATTCCCTTACCGTGTAGGCAAGAAATTGTATATAGCTTAAAAAACAACTTCGTACGTAATCCATCCTCACGAACTTTCTACGTACTTCCCCATCCTTGAATAATTTCTACGTTTCAACAACATCCATACACATCCATACATCATACATTCTTTTTTATTCTATAAACCCTTAATGTTTCTCTTTTTCACACATTCGTATACAATATTTAGCCACCCCTTTCTTTTGATCCACACACACTCTACATTCATATATTTGCTTCGTCACTCGATCCATACTCACCCTCTATAAAACCAATAATATGTATGTAGGTAAAAGGACAGAGCCCACACGATTACAAAAATACTAAACTATTTAATATAAATTTATGTTTAAAAATGATCCCTAGAAACATGTATCAAACCCAACTCTTGGGTTTGATTTATTGCGTCCAGGTGTAATTTTTCCAAAATGTATTAAAATGAATAAGTGTTAACGGCAGTCATCCATACCGAGTGTTGGTTAATATATTGTGTAGTATTTAAGGTATAATATGGAACCGAACTAGGCCCTCTGACAGTGAGTAAAAGCAAGTTAGTTTCACGAGCTAGTGTGTGTTGCCTGTGTTTTAAGATAACCGATATTTTGTCGTCCACAGAACATCCGCTAGGGCAGGGATGGCCAATCTTTTTCAAATCTAGGGCTAGTAAATTGTTAGAGCCCATATGAAGGTCCTTCTTCAACCCTCTTTCTTCAATTCTTACCAAATATACTTCTGCATATCATATTGGATATCGGGATAGCAAATTAATATCCAGGGCCCTTTTTTTTACTAAAAAATTACTTTAAACAAAAATCTAAGGTTATCTCACAGGATTTTCTAAAATAATAAAATCCATGTGCAGTAACCTACATGTAAACTGGTCGTTTTATTAAAACATCCCACTAGGCATAACACTTTTCAGCTCCAAAAATGAAAGTACATGGTATTTTAGTTTGAAGAAACGTGAAAGTATTTCTCCCCAAGAAAGTAATCTGAGTCATGAACTAAAAAGTTCACCATAATCGTTTGCTTCCTCTTAAAATGTTCCCTAAACTCTTTGGTTGAGTTTCTGTGATCAAATCATAATGACACAACTCAATGTATGCTCAATAACATGATGAGAGCTCATGTATCTAGCACACAAAGCCTCGATGTGAATTACGCAGTGGTATGAAAATAGCTTCCTCGCTGAGGAAAACGCAAAGGAAAACGACCATTTCTCTTCAATAGCATCGCCGGAGCACCATCCGTTTAAATACTTTCAAGCTTATAGTCCACTACAACTTAGGGGATGGCCAGACTGGGCGAGCGACTAAAATATGGAATAGAACACATTGGTTGTAAAGAGAGGTGACCAGACTGGAGCGAGCGCTTGATAGATAGAACTGGTTATATTTTTCAAGTGGGCGCGCTCGACCCGGTACAGTCTAGTTTACAGGCGCTAGGCAATATTAATATATGTTGGTTCATTGAGTGCTAAGAAAACTTCTCATGTTGACATTTTTATTACTATCGATAGGTTTGGCACACTTGCTACTAACGGTCTAATTTAATTGGTACGTCATAAACCATATATATAGTTATGTTAAACTGATATGTTAAAATACTTCAATATTATAATCAATGTAGGCCTTTATAAATAAGAATCACAATTATCGTGGATAGATGATGAAAAAAACACAACAATAAATCACTTGCCAAAACCCCCAGTCGCTCGCTTGTCAGTTTGGCCGAACCCTTATTCCCAACTATATCACATTTTTCTACATAGTTTTCCACTGATTCAAAAATATTCCTTCCAGTTTTTTTTATCGTCGTGTTTCGATTATACGCATCTAGTTATGATAATTATTCTAATTTTATTTATTTGAATAATTTAACGGGTTCTTTATGAGCCGACTGATTATATCAGCACACGACTTATTTACTAACGTAAATCTAGAACAGACACAACATCCAGCCCCCGACCGTTAATTCATCATTTTTAAAGGGGGAAACCCACATTTCACCAATGATACATTTTTCGGCCATGCCGGGAAATGAACAAGACCCTTAGTCTAGTAGATAGACACGCTAACGATTTAGCTAATTACTCTAATGGGATAGGGATTAGGAAGGAATCATTTTAGATGTAATATACCAGCATTTGCGTGGAAAGAGCGTGGGAAACCATTTAGTACCCGACCGGGATTGGAACCCCGATCTCCCCGTCTTCAGCAGGTCAATATAACACGAGAATGACGCCTTAGACTGTTCAATCCCTGAAGAGAGTTCCCTTTCAGTTGTTTTCTATAATTGACAAAGTCCTCAAAGTTCTTGAAACATATCACAATTGTCATTTATGCCTTTTAAGCAGGGAACAATATTATAGACAGCTGGCGGGCCATTCAAAATGTCTTGACGGGCCACTGTTAGGCCACCCCTGCGGGTATTCTTGGTTTTTTTTTCCTTGGTTAATTGCGGGCGAGTGGCGAAGGTCATCTTCCGAGCCACTCGCCCGGGGCTGGTCACGCGGAAAGCGAATCGCACGATCTCTTCCATGGGGGGCCGGCACTTTGTTTCCAGCCGAGTGCATTTTGGAATATTTTTCTTACATTATGATTTAGATGTCATACTATCTTAAAAATACACTCTTTTTACTTTATCTTGACATCTTGGAGAGAAAGTATTGTGATATAAAAAAAATCGAACTAGGGATTTTGATAAAAATGATGTCGAAGTTTCATGACCCCCTAAAACCAGACAAGTAGTTTTTGCATTACCGATTGGGCTAAAACTTGGGGATCAGGGGTTTTCATAAGGTCCCCCCATGGGGGTTTGAGGGAGGTTTGGAATTAGATTTCTAACCCTGGATTTAAGGGTACGGTAGCTTACTAAAGGGCAAAAAAAGAAAATAATAATTTTCTTGAGATTCGCTTTAAAGATTTTGATTAAATTTTATATCTAGACACTGTTTATCAATATAAATAGGATGGAAATTCTCATTTTCTCGTGAAAATTAATTTGAGGGTACTTTTCATGGGGAAATTTTCCAATTTTGATCGTTCCTCCACAACTATTTGAGATACGAAATAACTTATCATTGTACAGTTGTAATTATGTTAAAGCTAAACATCTTTTATTTGAAATATATTTTTATAAAACCAATGGTTTCTGTGATATAATCAAATATACATACTTTTAAATTCAGGTATTTGAAAATGAATTTGATTATTATGCGCAATTTTTCTGTAACAGTGTTCCTAGTTCCTAATGCCATATAGCAGTGGTTCCCAAACTTTACCGTCTTGCGAACCCCTTTCACAAACATCTGAGTAGCACGAACCCCCTGATAAATATTCATAGTCACACACATAATTTTATAGCTAATTTTTAATCAATTTAGTTATTAATTACAATTAAAAGGTGTAATACTTTTAAATTAATCTACTATAGCTCCGGTTGGAACTTTGGGATACCCCGCCAAAAATAATGCAATAATATTGAAAATACTTCAAATAATAATACATTTATTTAAAAAATAAAAACTGAAATTAAATAAGCAAAGTAGTAAGATTTTGTATCTTTATTATCACAATATTATCACATTTCACGTGTTTTTTTTAAAGTGGTACTCGAAATGGCTGTTTTATATAAATGAAATACCTTCCTGTAATCACAAAATTCCATGTCGATTCAAGATTCAAAATTGTTTACAAGTTTTACCAGCTACTAACCTCTTCACTTGACTTAGTGAGAAGGATGCGCTTGCTTTGGATGGCAAAAGGCTATAAAATCAGGAAACACAAACGATAAATAAAATCTCAAGTCACTTTTAGAACTGAGACTTTCCGTTGTGGAAAGCAAAACACATTATTGATGGGGTAGTAGAAAAAGTAAGCGTAGGTTTCTGAAGAGACAATGGATAGAAAACTCGTCAACTTTAGATAATAGAATCTTGTAATTGTGGCTCGCAAAACTTCACAAACTATTAATTAAAAATCCGTCATTACTGAAATATTTTGATGGACCCCCTGGGAGATTTCGCAAGCCCCGTGGGAGTTCGCGAATCACAGTTTGAGAACCAATGCCACAGAGTAACGAAGAAAGTATATTATTTCATTTATGATCTTTGGTGTAGTGTTTGTACAACAATGTACTGTATATAACTACTATTTCATTTCACGAATCTTATGAGTTTTTAGTAAATATATATATTTTGAGATAAAAGCGGGAGAAAGTCTGTGTGGTGCTCCGTTCTATTTATTTTCCTATTTTTTTTAGGCTGGGAATAGTCCAATTTTCAAAGGAAGAACCTTGTATGACAGCTATAAAAGCTATTAGATCTACTTTCACGTATTCATGCGTCAAGTTATGTGATCTTCAGTTGTCACTTTTAATTTATGCTATCAAAACTTATAAAATAACACTATTAATATAATAAAATGTTATTATCATTGTTGAGCACAAAAAATATGTTTATATATTTTTAAAAGGCTTCTTATGAAAATTTGACTCAATCATATTTATTTTTAAAACCCTATCCGCGTCTTACTACTCATCAGAGCTATCCGCATATTTACAATAATAGGATAGGACAAGGACAGTATAACTGAGGAGTCGCCTATTGATTCTTAGCCGCATTGGTGAGCACGCGGACTAAACGTCAAGTTAGTATTTCTGGTTTAACTTGCTGGTGATGGATTTTAGGAGGTCAGGATTCGATCCCGGCTGGGTATACCTAGGATTTTTTTTTTCCTGAATGACTTCTCACTCTCTCTTCCACACAAATGTGGTTGCAGTTTAAATCAAATACTACCTTCCTAATCCTTAACTCATTAATGTAAGTATGCGGCTGGCCCGGTGGTGTTGTAAGACGCCTTGAAAAAACGTATAAAATATAAGTTGCACCACAAAATATCTACTCCGGTCTTTCAAGGAAAGGTTTGGATGTTTGCAGATGGAATCGCTGAAACTCGTTGTACCCTGAGGTACAAGTATACATCGAAATTGCTTCTGTTTTATGATGATCTTTTACGTCTAGAGATACTTTTCAAATGCCGCGACACAGCAGAGGTGAGATAAAGCCTCACTCTGTTAGCAGACTGTGCCGCACCACTCTTCTTGTTATAGGGGTGCCTATAGTAAGAATTTGGTAGGAAAGCACTCTTAACGTTAAGCGTATAGTAAGTGAACGCAATGTTGAGTGAACGTTAAGTTGAGCCCGACATTAGATTTTTTTGCGGCCAATATTGATAACATATTGATATTATTGATGTTATTTCATATGAATTTATAATTTGTATATCAAAAGTGACAGCTTTATATTCCATGACTTTAAGTGTGAATACGTAAAAATAGATTTTGTAGCTGTTCTAGCTGCCAGATAAGTGCTCTACCTATGAAAATTGGATTGAAGATACCCGTCATTATAGAATAGTGCTTTAGGAGTGGTTTCTAACAAATGTGATGATTGCTAAAGGACGTGATCGCAAAACTATGATAAAAAACAACGGGTCTAACTCATTCTCTCAATAAGTGTGACTTCCTCCTTTCTTAGAATCGTGCTCAACCCCATTAACTGCATAGTTATGGCTGTGTTATCAGTAAGGTAGTACATTTGTGCACACGTCTGATAAATGAAACTTCGAACAGTAATTTTTCTGATTCATAAACTACAGTCCAATTTTACAGCCCAATAGCCTTTTAGAAATAAAAACTTTTTTGCTATTAACAGTGATATTATTTTAATACATAATAATTATTAGTTTTATTTTATAGGTATCGACACTAACCGGTACAACGTAGCTATACGCAGATGATTTAGATTGATTAGGTAATAGTAAGGAAGTTGTTACAAGAAATGCAGTAATTTTATTAGAGGCAAGCAGAGGAATAGGTTAATAATTGAACGTTGATAAGTACATGATTACACAGAAAGCATACATTGAGTCCGACAATTTTGAAATTAGTACGAACAACATAATACCATTTTGTAGCGTTAATGAGTGTAAGTATTCAGGAACAATTATAATTAGTAATAACAATATTAGAGTGGGAATTTTTAAAAACTAATACAGTCGGGGAAATGCTTGATATTAGTCGGTCAGCAAGTTTTTGACAACTCGCCTGCTTTCAAGGAGTTTAAAACTCAGAATATATAAAACAATAATTTTACCAGTTGCTCTCTTTGGCTGTGAAATGTGGTCTCTTAGCTTACATGGCGAGAAGAAATTTAGTGCTCAAAAACAGAGTATGCACATAAGAAAATATTTTGTACAAAAAGGTATGACACAAATGGAGAATGGAGGAGGTTATATAATGATGAACTACATAACCTATATTCAACACCAGACAGTATTAGGTTAATCAAATTTCGCAGTTTACGGTGGGAAGGACGTGCAGCGCGAATGGAAGGAACTAAAATCTCATTCAAGGTATTGACTGGTAAACCCATTGGTAGACCTAAGTGACCTGTAGGAAGACCTAGACATACATGGGAGGATATCATTAGAATGCATTTGGAATAGATATGGTGAAGGGGATTGGATAGAACTTGCTCAAGATAGGGATAGGGTGTAATGAGGAGGACTGGGTAGAACTATCTCGAGATAGGGTGTAATGAGTTAGACTGGGTAGAACTAGCTCGAGATAGGGATAGGGTGTAATGAGGGTGATTGGATAGAATTAGCTCAAGATAGGGATATGGTGTAATGAGGAGAACTGGGTAGAACTAGCTTGAGATAGGGATAGGTTGTAATGAGGAGGACTGGGTAGAACTAGCTTGAGATAGGGATAGGGTGTAATGAGGAGGATTGGGTAGAACTAGCTCAAGATAGGGATAGGGTGTAATGAGGGGGACTGGGTAGAACTAGCTTGAGATAGGGATAGGGTGTAATGAAGGGGACTGGTAGAACTAGCTCAAGATAGGGATAGGGTGTAATAAGGAGGACTGTGGTAGAACTAGCTCGAGATAGGGATAGGGTGTAATGAGTTAGACTGGGTAGAACTAGCTTGAGATAGGGATAGGGTGTAATGAGGGGGACTGGGTAGAGCTAGCTCAAGATAGGGATAGGGTGTAATGAGGGGGACTGGGTAGAACTAGCTTGAGATAGGGATAGAGTGTAATGAAGGGGACTGGGTAGAACTAGCTCAAGATAGGGATAGGATGTAATGAGGGGGAATGGGTAAAACTAGCTTGAGATAGGGATAGGGTGTGATGAGGGGGACTGGGTAGAACTAGCTCGAGATAGGAATAGGGTGTAATGAGGGAGACTGGGTAGAACTAGGTTGAGATGGTGTTAGTTGGCATACTTTTCTAAGTGTGGCAATGAAATTTCGAGTTCGTAACGCCATAAAATAAGTAAGTAGTTGATAACAGGGTTGCCCTTAGGGGTGTGCGAATGGTGTAGCCACATTTTTCCCACCCAGAGAAAAAAAATATATTTGGGTTGGTAAATTCTTGCTTGCGCGCTCGTATGGTAGGTTCCCTGTGTAGGGATCTAGAAGATAGTGTCAGAGTGTAAAAACAAATAAAAATATAATCACGTGGTTTGATTTATTGAACGAGTGAAGTGAGATCTCGGTTTTAACTCCACCTATTTGCATTTGTCCGCCTCTGGTGGATTTGTTTCACGATAACATTTGAATGCATCAATTGATTTAATTTAAACTTGATACAGTTGTTCTTTGTACCTTTTTTTATGATAAACTTTGTTAGAGAAGAAAATATAACTAAGAGTTAGAGACAAATTAACCCTTTTATGTTTAAAAACACGGCTTCTGGCATTAATTGTTACATATATATACCTACTGGGTTTTTTCCCGATACTTTATACGAATGGAAATTGGTATATAGGTGCAAACTACTGCAATAACGTTAAACAATAATCGAGCTTTAAATTAATGTATTTGTTCATATTTTGGGGAAAGAAAGGAGGAAGGCAGTTAACTGGGGGACTCCCAAACGAAGTCCGCCCAGGGCCCCACGTCTGTTAAGGGCAGACCTAATTGATAATATATATTAAAAGTGACAGGTGAAGATCACATGGACTGGCGTATGAATATGTGAACGTAGGTCTGGTAGCTTTTCTAGCTGTCAGAGAAGGTTCTCCCAGTGAAAACTTGACTGTAGCTGGTAACGAACATCCGCTATTATTTTGTATTGCTCAATATCGTTCTTTGTTGTAGATAAGATGAAATGAAGAATCATTTCACTCGTCCACGTGAAGAGAGAAACCCTTTCATAGTGATGATATTGTTGTGTCTGCGGTGTCTAAAGTTGTTATCGTCCGACAAAAAAAAAGTCGTTGGTTTGTGATGTCATTGATGTGGGTTCGCAAAATAGAAGATAACAAATGCTCACAATGTTTCGGTCGCTTTTATTGGTTAAAGGAGTTTAGATTTGTTTTGGTTTGTTTCTCTGGGAACCGCTTCAACCAACATTTCCTCTTTCGGAACTCAAGTTAGATCCAACGTCACTAAAGTTGACGTGAATATCCAGACGTTATGCTGGGTCCACGATAAACTTAACGTTCATTTAACGTAAAGAAACTAGTGTGTGACCATGATTCACGTAACTTAACGTAATAATTAGAGCAAAACACAGACAATGGATTGGAACTGTTTGAAAACAAATGGTTCATTAAAATTGAACCCAGTTATTTATGGCTGATTAGGATACAATTACTTGCAATAGAAGCTTCACTAGATATGCAAAAATAAAGTGTAACAAGAGGCTACGACGTCTTGACGACCATAAACTAACAAATGAAGTACTAAATAGCATTGTTGACGTCACTCGCAACAGAAATTATCTAGATAAAACTCGTTGTACCTTCACGGAAACTCCTTAAGTTAAGTGGACGTTGAGTTAACTGCATCGTGATGACTTCAATTTAAAAACACGAGGAGAACCGTTACGTTAAGTGAACGTTAAATTGATTGCTATCCCAGCATTTAGTCTAACGTGATTGGATGACTCCAACGAGTGTATGTGTTACACCCCAATAATAAAACTGGCCAATTTATGAATTGGACAACTTTCTGTTCGTTGTGTACATTGGCTTCTTCGCTTGACCATTTCACTAACTGGGCAAAAATTGTATTAACTCTTGCTCATTTCATGAACTTGAACTTATTGTACTACTACAAACTTAGCCGAAGTTCGTTTTAAGACATTACATCCAGCCTAACTTAACTTAACCTTTCATTCTAAGACGATTAAAGGTTAAATTAACTAAGATAAAAACTATGTTTTGCTTCTTAATTTCACGGACCGGGCAAAAAATCGTCCTCTTAATGAATTGGGTAATAATTGGATGTGCCCAGTTTATGAATTGAACAGCACAAGCGCTGCACAATTCATGAGCTGGGATATTTTTTTTTGCCCAGTTCGTGAAATAGTCAGGAGAAGAGAGCAGTTTACTGAATGGGCGGAAATTTGTCCGATTCATGAACTGGGCAAATTCACGACTTTTGTGTCACGTAGGTACCAATTCCTTTAAGAATGACCTCTTAGAAGGTACACTTTTTTCTTTTTTGCAATCAACATCGATACAGTTTACCATTTTATTGATGTTATTTTATATGTATTGATAATATCCATCATAAGTGGCAGAGGAATATTACATGATTTGGCGTATGAATACGTGAAAGTAGATCTAGTAGCTTTTCTATCTGTCATATGAAAATTGGGCAGCGCCCATCTGGACTATCCTCATTATATTACACCCTCAGCCAATCCTATAGACAAGGCCCCTAAACTATAGGATAGTGAGGATGAAACAATACAAGGAAAATATCAACAGTAAATAGAAAAGGTTTATAACACAATATTCTTTTATTGCCAAAAATATTAACAAACACGGAAAAGACGGCCTTATTTTTAAAATATCCTATAGCTACTATTCTGAAAGAAAACATTGATATATTTGCGTCGGACTTAAGGTCCTTCAAACATAACGTTGTTACTGGTTGCTCATAACCAAAAAACAGGACTTAAGGTCTTTCAAAGAATAAATTAACAACAAGTTTTACCTATGTTCTCATGACATACCGAACTCAACTAAACTTCACGTAAATTCAATATTTTACAAATATATTTTAAAGTTAAATTAACTTGATCCCAACATAAGGTTATCAAAGAAAACACAAAAAATTACTAAGTCTAACGCAATTAGCATTTACGTTAAATATTACGTCGGCTAATCTATGTAGGCCCCTCTTTCGTGACCTAAATAACTCTTGTAAAACGAACATAACATAAACAAGGATAAAGTTCATTTCTTAGATTCTACATTTAACGTTATTTTCTAACAGTTACATTTATATTGCGGCAAAACAACTTTCAAAAATGATCCTACATATTTACAATTAACAATCTTACGAGTAGTGATAGTTAAAGTGAAGTTAACATTTACTTTACATATTTACAAAAAAACAATCTATCCTGCTTCCTACATCTGACTGACGAGCAGTGATAGCCAACGTGAACTTTACATTACCATTACATTTTTACAAGAAAATATGCATCCTGCTCCCTACCCCTGACCGATGAGCAGTGATGACTAAAGTGAACCTTCGTATTTTTGTTACATTTTTACAAATAAGCACGCATCCTGCTCCCTACCCCTAACCGACGAGCAGTGATGGCTAAAAGTGAGTGAACATTCGTATACAATTTACCAACCTCTTTATAATGAGCCTAGAAACACGGATACAAAGGGGAGGGGTTTACACTTCCAACTCAGTTACGCCCAAATAGTCCATTACGTCATTCTGACACAACTTGGTAGGTTTTCCCAGCCGCTGATTGGACGCGTCGTTGTTGCTCTGCAGTATTCTATTTCTCTACCAATGTGCAAGCTTGAAAGTTCGGCGTGGCATTTTCATATCCCTCCGCCAGACGGCAAACCAGGGTCAGTTGATTTGGCAGAGGGAGGTCAAGTAAACATCGGCTAGTTTATTTCCAATGATCGGGTGGAGTAGACCGTCGAGCCGTTCTTCGAGATGTTGTTGCCCAACTCTTGTTTATTTGTGCGTTTGACTCGCCAGCGGCGTAGCCAGGGAATCTGGACGAAGGTACGTTTGAACAGTTACTTAACTTCACTGTTTATAATGGATTTTTCTGAATGCTGGCTTCGAATAATGGTTGGGGCTAGATAGGGCTATAATAGAGAAGAATACTATTATAGTTTTTTTTGGAGGTTATTTCTGGGGGCGGGTAGTACGTATCTTGGCAATTTTATTAGTGATATTAGGTTAGGTGGGGAGTAATTGTGCAATACAAGGCATTGTATTGTTACAATTAATAGGGTTGAGAGGAAGAATATATGATTTATAAGAAGTAAACTCGCATTTGCGTGGAATGATAGTGATAAAAACCATCTATAGAAAACCACCCGAGTACATCCAAACGAGGTTCGAACCCCGGCCTCCCCATCAGCGACAAAACATACCAGACGATAATGTCACCTTTGTCCACGTGCCCAACAGATGCGGATCACACTAACTTAACAGGATGGGTGAAGATGGGTTTTACGGAAATGTATCAGCGTTCGTCATAAGAGAGAATTTTCTAGCCTTGGTCAAATTTGGAAGGCGCAAAACTGCGACAGTCTCCCGCGTCGAAGCCTGGTCGGGTGTGTTGAGGGTGTTTTTTCCTTAAATGGTTTTTCCACTCTACCTTCACTAAAATGTGGGTACACTTCCTCTAAACTCAACCTTACTCATATCTAACACATTATCATAGTTAGCACACACACACACACACACACAAACACACACACACGAATATCCCGAAGGTATGGTAAGAAGCGGTTCTAAAATCAAGCAATAAAACATTGTCAATCAGGTCCATACCCTGATTTTGGTTGGAAGAATAGTAGAGAAAATTCAAACATATATTCTCTTTGCGACCAATATTAATAACCTTTTACTTTGTTTATATTATTCTATACATAAGTTATTAATAGCATATATCAAAAGTGACAGCTGCAGAAAACATGACTTAATGTATGAATATATTAAAATTGTTTTAGTAACCTTACTAACTAGCGTTTAATGTTCTTAATATCAAAATCATACTATAGATATCAATGGAACAATTTCACCATATTTAAAAAAAACACAACACAACCTAAAATTAATTCATTTAAAATTAAACCAGCTTCAGTGACCGAATGGTCTAAGGCGTCACTATCGTGCTAGACTGGCCTGCTGAAGATAAGGGAGGGGTTCAAGTCCCACATGGCTAAGGGTGGTTTTCCCTAAAATGGTTTTTCCCTCTCCTTCTATTCAAATGCGGGTAGATCACCTCAAAAATGCTTCCTTCCTTATCCCTACCCTATTAGAGTAATTCGTCATTTTTTATCTGAATAGTTAATAATTCGTGGGGATAATAAAAAAAACTATTTGACAGATCTCTTATTTCACTGCTGCCAAAATAATAATACATACAAACCTCTACGGGACGTTTTCTGGTTCGAGCGTAAAACTTGTATTTAATTTTCCGGGTGATAGGCCGTGAGCTTGTTTTCATACGAGTGACTTTGTGATTTTCATTCAAAAGTTTATCTTCTCCCGTCTGACGAGTCGGACCTTGAAGGCTGGAGGTTGTTAATACCGGTCCAGTTGAGTTTCTAGTCTGTGTAGTTTACAAGAGCCGGCTGTTGAGAAGAAGGCCAATTCCTTACAAATTAACTCTCCTACCTCACAAGGTCAACTGGTTACATTTACATGTATGACACGACGCGGGGTATACGGCGAGGAAACGAGGGACGTGACTTTCTTCTCCGTGACTAGGAATGTTAGTTACAAGACGTCTCGTCACTTCATCCGGAGATGTGTCAGTTTAACCCCCACCCCCTTACCTTCTTCGATCCCAAGAACTGTCTTCGTCGTCTGTGACAAGGTGGGATGGAAGGGGACGCGAGAAAAGACCATTGTTTTTGAAGTTTTTATGGCAAAACTTTTTTTTGTTGCCAAAATAAAAAAATATTGCTCCACTACAAACATAGAGTAATTTTCTTCACATGTTGATATCTTTTTATTCATTTAGCACCGCGTTTTACTACCCGTTTGAATTGTACGCTTAAGTGCTAATTACACTAATGGGTTAGGAATTGGGGAAGGTTGAATTTAAAGGAAGTGAACCCGCATTTGCGTGGAGGGAGAGTGTAAAATCATTTAGGGGAAAACCACCCTCAGGCAAAAATCAAGTACCTAACAGCTCTGAACTGATTCACCATATGTTTGAAATACGAAAAATTTAAATATTAAGATAAAAATAAAATAAATCATTACAAAGGGCTATATAAAGATGTAATAATAAATATTAAATATTTTATAAAGTAATAAGGTCATCTTTACAAGATCATCTATAGCAAGTCATTATGACAGTTAAAAAATATCCTCTTCTTAAAATTAATAGTGTTTGAGATACTTACTAATCTAATTCCTTTAATTAAAACTCCAATTTGATCAAATTTAAAAAATATTACAAATTATTATATTAAAAAAAATATCACAGCCAAAATCTGTTATTTGGAGCCAATAGTTCAATTTCTGTAAGAAGTTACAGGACTCCAACACCCTAAAGTATATATGAAAAGCGGTGCTTATAACTACAGATATGAGGCGTATCTCGATTATAATCGAATAGATTTAAAAATGACACCTGTACACGGGAATCGAACCTGAGGCCTTCGGCTTAGTGGGGGGCCAATGCTATACCACTGAGCCATCCGGGGATTGTCACGTGCTCAGGTAATTCTTCACTCATATTTTAAGGCAGCATAAAGCCAAAGCCGAGTCTCCAATTATATCCACACGTCCATCACAGACCCTGCCTTAAAATATAAGTGAATAATGACCCTGATCACAGGACGATCCCTGGATAGCTCAATTGGTGCACAAAGCCAAAGGTTCCGAGTTCGATTCATGTGTTCAAGTGTCTTTTTTCAATTTATTCTACAAATTGTATACTTAAACTCTAATGTTTAAGAAATAATATCACTCTATTATTGATAATATTTTCACCGTTAGTAAAAATATGTATACATTTCTGATTCTCAGTATTATTAAAATTTTAGTGTCACTAAAGCTACTCTATAAAATAATGATATTCACTCTTAAACCTGTGCAAATCCATCATTTTCAATTTCGAATCAAATCCGAATCTTGGCTCACTTTCTCGAATCGAACTTGAATTTAATCTCAAGATACATTTATTTGATTTAATCGAATCCCATGCTTAAAAAAAAGTTATATAGGTACAATATTTTATTTTAAACATAGGTTCAGATCTGAATCGATTAATTTGTTTTAGACTTACTATGATATTGTTTCAAATCGAATCTGTGTTAAATATTTTAGTGTGCTAAGTTTATGAATCGAATCTAATAATTAAATATTAAAAAAAAAAGTTGATAAACATCTTATACACTACAAGATATTTACTATCACAAACAATATTGTTTCCCACGTGATTCCTTTATTACATGGACTCAAGTTAATTTCTCTCTTTACTCTCTCATGTGACAGGTTTCTGGTCTGATTATATTCATTTTGTTAAGTATGTATGAATAGATTCGAATTTCGAGCTAAATATATTGAATCCGAATCTAAGATTTGTTTATATTCAAAATTTTGAATCGAACCTGATTCTTACAATATTAGGATTCAAAATTTCAAATAAAATTCGAATCTTACTAAGATTCGGATTTGGATTCGAAATTTCGAATGTCTACATGGTGTTACATGGAGAAGCGGAACATCAAAACAAGTTATAAACAAGCATTAAGTGGTTTATGGATGACTGGCACGACCCTAAACTATTACTCGCCATATCATTTTCATTTTCATTTATTTGAGGTAGTTAACGTGCACTTTCTGAACCGACTAATTATATCAGCACACAACTTAAAAATCAACTGTGCCCAACTCCTGGGTACAGCTCATCTGATCCTCGCGAATCGCCACTGCTCGGCGACATATTTGGGTTATTGTCTACAAACTGGGTGTTTTGAGGGTTAAAAATGGAAAAAGTCAAATGTGAAAAAAAAGGCATTTCTATAATTAAGTTCTAAACATTACTACAATGATGACATTTAAAGGAACACTTTTAGTTTTTATTATTTAGTATTTATTTGCAATTATTAAAATACAGGTTAACAGGGGAATGTCTTTAAGTATAATATATTTTCATATAATGTTGATAACCTTCAATTTTAGTTTAAAATATGTTTCATAAAAACATTTATCTCTAATGTTGTTCAAATATGTCAACTGCAGTTGGAAATTTATAAAATACTCTGTTCCCTCATGATTCAAGGGATGGTTCTGGAAGAATTGAAACTATTTGTTCAAATGAAATGTATGAAACATCATCTTCATCGCGTTTGAAGAGCTGAATTCCATTTTGGTCACTAACTCTAAACTACAGTAATTTGATGTCAACATCTTCCTCTACTTGGTTCTGGCAAACTGCAACGTACATATATTTACGATGTTGTTTAGAAAATTGGTTTCCAATTAATTGAATGAGTACAAATGTTCCAGTTTTTAAGTTTTCTACACTTAAAGGGAGCCTATTTACTGAAACATTGTTTTCATTGCCTTCATCATCTTCACTGCTCGAGTAAATATCTTCATAACGCAACTCTTTGCAGTGTTTTGTCTGGCGACCGACATAAAGTTCATCTTCCGCAAAACTAATAGAAAGAAATTAATGTTAGAATTAAATCAACATTACAACAACTTGATCAACTTTCAAGTATAAAACATCTACATAGGAATTATATATAATAAGAGTGTAGGGACATTAAAAGCCCCAGTTTGTAGACAATCACCCATTTCCACTTAGTCAAATGCAGGGATCATACAAGAAAGACAGGGATCATACAAGAAAGACAACACTCAATGCTATAGTGCTTTCTTGAACTTTATTATTGTTGTGTTGTACAAATCAAACTTTCATTATCAACTCCACGTGGTCACCAATAGGTCTCGTCCACGAGGCTTACGATCCCCTCTCTGGATTCAACACGTCCGCTCCCCAGTCTTCTACTTAGAGCGAGCGACTTCTTACTTCAAGTGACTGAGCTCGAACTGCCGACCCTCCAAGCTGTGCTGCGCAACCCTATGCCAGCGCCGTCTGGAGGTGATGTCACTACAACTTGAACTAAAATACTAGCCTGGTGCAACCTAACCGGCACACAACTTAAATCTAGAACAGACGCAACACTCAGCTTTCCCCACTTACCCCCCATGGGTGTTAATTCATCACTATGAAAGGGGTAACTCACATTTTCACCAACGGTACATTTTTCGGCCGTGCTGGAAATCTAACCCGGAATTCATGGGCCATGGCTCAATTGACAGACACACTAACGACTGAGCTAACGTGTCGGACTTCGCTATATCAGTGATGAGTTAAATCTAACTTTATTTTTAAATTCTCAATAATTTGATAAAAATAAAGATTCAGCAAACAAAGAAATATTGAAGAAACACTTCTTCTTCTTAAGTCAACAACTCAAAGGTTGGTTTGATCATCTGGAGATGCTTAGTGTTGCCTGCACCATCTGGTAGGAATTCCATGCACTAGGGAAGTTCAGGAAAAGTGGAGTTTCTAGAAAACTTCATTTCTATGACCGAGCATGAAAAGACCTACCAATGTTGCCAGGAAATATATTTTCACATATCTTCCAGGGTTCTTTTACAAGCCACAATCAACATGTGACCGATGGCTTTACTTCCCCTCTGAAGGAAGCTGCAACTGATTTTTATTGTTCAAGAAAAATTCATTGACCCCAACTGGATTTGAACCCACGAACATCGGGTTCTGAGGATAACACTTTACCCCAAGATCACTGAGGTCGACAGAGAAAAACTAATACTGTAAATGATTGTACTTGTTAAGGCTATTCCTATCCAATTATTTGCATCGATGGACACACTGATTAAATGTCAAACGTAAAACTTATCTAGTTTGGTTTTTTAATGAAGAGGAGGTCGTGATTTCGAATCCCGGCCTGGTGAAATGGTGTTTTTTTCCCTTAAATGGTATTCCACTCCCCCTCCTTAAAAATGTGAGTTAATTTCCTTTAAAAAGTTTTCTTTATTTTCTCTAACCCATTAGCTTATATAATTAAAATGATAATACCTCGGATTTGGTGGAATAAACAACTTCTGATTTGTAAATATTAATCGACCTTGTGGTTGCTGACCTAGAGGCTCTGGGCTCGATTCATGGCTGATACTGGAGGATCTTTCTCGTAAGGGAAATAATTCCCATTTAAATCAGGTTTTGGTTAGTTATGCTTAAGCTAGGCTTAAGATCTTCATTGACTTCAAACTCTCAAATTCACTATAAACATCACCTCATCTCATCAGGGCATGGAAAGAGTCTCCACAGAAAGAATGTATGATTAGTACATTCAGGTGTCCCCTGGGTAACGCTTCATTAGTACTGGTTTATCTTCCCCCAGACTGAGCTACAAAGTGATGTAGCCCAGACACGCCATTAATTAAACAATAGTTAATATCTAGATGCTATTAGTACTTGATGTGTGGTCCTTGGATAAATTAGTTTGTAAGTCATGTAGGCCTACTGATTGGACCTGTGCATTTAGAAAGTGAGTGATACACCATTGTAACAACTTGTGTCTAAGAAGTTTAATATAAAGTGTCACCAAATGTATAGAAGAGAACAAGGGCGTAGCAGGGGGATTAACACCCTGGAATTTGTTGGACGCCCCTTAAAGGGGGGGGGGGTGTCCACAAATACATAAAGAAACTTAATGTTTAAGTTTTTTACTCTTACTACAGTTTTAATTGTATATGTCACCAACCAAGTATTAATATTTTAATATTAACCTTTAAGATACACCTTGTAAAACTTATGATTGAAAAATTAGCTCTGTCAATATTTCAAAGACTGTAATTCTTTTCTCAAACATTCATATGGTATTGAAAAACAAAGGACGTTTCTTGGAATGAGCCGAGTAAGTGGGGTCAGAGAAAATGAAGCAAACATTTTTGCTATCACCTGTAAGATC
This sequence comes from Timema shepardi, assembly GCA_902151425.1. Taxonomy (NCBI): domain Eukaryota; kingdom Metazoa; phylum Arthropoda; class Insecta; order Phasmatodea; family Timematidae; genus Timema; species Timema shepardi. The sequence continues at coordinate 120,900 of CABFVX010001696.1, read as the reverse complement.
CTACTTGAGGAATCACCCTATGAAAGTGCAGCTTAAATAACAGAGCAACTGTCAGAAGTGGGGTTTGTTGCTTATGAAGGTAGGTTTACTACCTTCCCTCGCCCATTATCTCAACATACCGACTGACTCAAAAAAATATTTTCCAACTACTTAAAGTTTGAAAGAAAGGGCAGGCTAAGGGAGAGGGGGGACCCGGACACCCCTATAAAAATTAGCTTTCTACGCCCCTGGAAGAGCTATATATTTTCGACAGCATTAAATCCGGGAACAGTTTCCGTACCATCCAATGAGTAATCACCAACAAAAGCAGCTTTCGTAATATTATGCCACAAGGAAAAGTGACTTATCGAGACAAAATACAATGCACATACTTTCTCATGTACACAAATTATCTACTTGTACAATATTAAGCTTTCGGGATTCATACTATATGCTTCACTTATGTATAAAATAGTAAATACATTTATGAATGTGTTTATTCCAAATACTATCCAAATTTTTTTTGTATCAAAAAGGGTCAAAAGTAATTTGTCTAAATCAATAAAATGTTACTACTACTAACCATTAGGCTTATCCACATAAAAACCAATGACACTTATGTGATAGGAATGAGGAAGGTTAAATTTAAAGGAAATGTACCTGCAACTCGCTTCGGTGGCCGCGTGGTCTAATGCACTACTCTTGCAGTAGGCTAGACTTCCGATGATGGGGAGATCGAGGTTCGAATTTCGGTCTGGTGTACTGCTGAGGGTTTTGAAAAATTGTTTTTCACCCTCCCTCCACGCAAATTCGGGTACACTACCTTTAATATGATCTTTCTGATTCCTAAAACCATTGGTGAAAATAGTGCATAAGTTTATAACCCCAACAGGTAGTAATACGTGGTGCTGGAAAAATTAAATTAAAAAGTGTACCTGCATTTACATTAAGGCAGAATGGAAAACAATATAGGAAATAAACCTCGGTGCACCTGACAATTTGAACCACAATCTCATCATCATTGGCAGTTCAGTACATTGCAAGACTGGCGCCTTATACCATGTGATCATTGATGGAGATTTAACTCTAAGATCCCATTTAACAACAGACTAGCCGGGTTATTAGACACAAGATTTGATCAAACCAGAAAACCTATCCAAGTCCAGTTTTCTGAATTCTTTACTAAACAACAACATTTGTATTAATGAAATAATTGAAACAGTTTTTATTATTTTATAACAATTTTTTATATTGTTTTATATACTTGTTTTGCAAAAAATGGTAATACAGTTCCCCTTCTCAATTTCGTTGTATTTTAAAACAGAATACAGAAAATTGTAGTACGATGCATTGTCTGATTTGAGCTGTATTACAGTCCAACTTTCATAGAAAGAACCTTATATATGTTAAAATATCTATTTTCACATATTCATAGATCAAACCATGTGATCTGCATGTGTCACTTTTGGTTTATATTAAAATGTTATCAAATAACCCTAAAAAATTGTAAAATTATGTAAACATTGGGCACAAAAAATATGTTGGAAGTTCATAACTGGCCTTGCCTATAATGGAACTATATCTAACTAAGTTAGGTGCTATCCACGAGATGGGCTCTTAAGTGGTAGTAAAGTAGGAGAGAGGGGGGCAAGGTAAACAAAAATGTGTATTTTCTGAGATAGTGACACAGAGAGGATTAAATAAATGTTGTGTGTATGATATGTGATGTGCTATGTACAGGTTGGTGGTTGGTGCGCCCCGAGCCAACTCGACTCTCCAGAACCACCTGAGCATCTTCCAGCCAGGCGTAACGTACCAGTGTGATCTCTCCCAAGACAACAAGTGTTCTCAGATCGTCCTAGACCCTACAGGTGAACTATATCAGTGGACTGGCGACTAGTGATGTGTCTTTCCTTCCTAGTGACTGATTGCTGACTCAATGGAGAGAAAATTATACATTTGTTGACAGGGCTGTACCTAGCTATGTAATTAAGACTTTCTTTTATCCCTTGCCCATCTGTAGAGTCAGCGACCAATCAGTAGGAATGAGATAGCCCTGATATATATCCTCGGGGTGGGGGGTACTTCCCTGCAGTGGTTCGTGGTGTAGTCCCCCAGAGAATATTTCAAGCGATTTTCTTAACAATATATTTTTTTAATTTAATTTAATATTATAAGACTTCCAGCTCGGAAAATACAAACATTGGGCTTAAACCTTGGACCCTTTCCTTTATTACAGCCTTTAAAAGAGATAAAATTTTATATAAAATTCAAAAAAAGACAAGCATTGACTGAGAAGTTATGTTATACTATAACTGTGATGAAAAATAACAAAATTTCAAGGCTATCTTATTTTTTGAAAGTCCCCCACCTGTCAATATTGTATTTTCATATTTACGATGATGGATAAAAGGGTGGCCAAGAGCCAGGGGACTTGTTTGGCTGTAATAATAGGTTTAAAAAAACTTACAAATCACATATTATCAAGATTTTTTTCCCCTTGTGTTTACTGTATACTATTCTGTTTAACATTCTAAGTAAACTTGAACAAGATTAAAATTTTATCTTAAGTTCTGATAAATATTTAGTTAAATTCACTCATTTATTATCTTAATAAAGAATGTCCGGTCAGAAACTACTGTGCACTTAAAACTGATTTGACGTTTGAGGAATACTTTTGGTTGAAATTGGAAGGTAATTGAAATGTAAAATGTTCACAGGCAATGGTAAGAAGTTAGCAGCGAATGGGTTCAGTTACAAGCACAAGAAGGATAATGCATGGATTGGAGGAGCAATAGATGTGGTGGAGGGAAGAGAGAACAGTCCCCTAGTGGTGAGTTTACTACACACACCTCCACCCTTACCTTCCTCATTTGATTACCTTTATTTCTACTAGGCATCACATGTAATTTGTTCTAAAAATTATGAATGTTTAATATAATTATTAATTATCTGAAACAGTTATTTTAATTTCATTTAAATTTTCATATTAAGATTGGCATATAGTTCTTCAGATATATTTAACTATTAGCTCAAGATTCTCGCTTTTCCAGACTTTCTATGGTTTTGTTCAATTTCCTTTACCTTCCTGCACTTGTAGTCGCATGGTCTAAGGTGCCAAGCTTACAATTTACTCTATTGACTATGACTGACATTCAAGTTCAAATTTTGACTGGGTGCACCGAAAGTGGTTTTCCACTCTCTGCTTCTCCCATCGCCACTGCATAAATGAGTGCATGTCCTATAAATTACCTTCCCTATCTCTACCTTTTAAAACAAATAATTAATAATCCTAGTACCCACTTTGCACTACCTACTCTCGCAATAAAGTAGGCTGTTGATGATGGGAAGATCGAGGTTCAAATCTTGATTGGATGTACTGAGATTGTTTTTTCCTAAATAATTTTCCACTATCACTCTCCATGCAAATGTGGATACACTTCCTCTAAATATAATCGTCCTAATCTCTAAATCCATTGGTGTAATTAGTAAATAAGCGTTTAACCTGAATGAGTAGTAAGACGTGGTTCTAAAATAATAAGATAATCTTGGTGTTTTACAAACAAAGGGATGTGTTTTGTTGGCAGGTGTGCGGTCCGCGATGGAAGAACAACATAAACATTGACTACTACCTGATGAATGGAATTTGCTACTGGTCCAGTCCTAATAGCATCTCTAGGCCTGATAGAAAGGCTGAGGAATGGCTGCCTCTACTCGGTTCCAGTAAGTTAAATTGGCATATTCTCTATGCAAGATGAGAATGAGTTTTAGGGGCACAGGAAAGCACCACTGTCACATCTTGATATTTTGTCGAATAGCACCAAAATCACAAATAAAAAATAAGAAATTATCCTTTTGGCAAGAGTGATGTTCTTACATTTCTTGAAAATTTGAATCATATTGCTTTGAGTGCATAAAATGTAACTGAAAATCTTTAAACTATATGGAGTCAAAACTTGTAATGGGACTAGCAAACAGACTTAATTACTCATTAGAATTTTTTTTAAAATTCATGTATTATATTTTAGAGGAAAATAATTTTAGGATGAATTTCCAACTTCCCGCTAACAATATTTGAGAAAATACTTTTTTTAGTTTTGAATTGCACAAGGAGAAAAGTTGATTTTAGATTGTTTGGACATATAATTAATAACTACACTTAAATTTAACCACTCCCTATTCTTTATCGTTTTATCTTTTGTAAATTTTCCTTCAACCAACATTTCACTATTTGTCCAATGCTAAAGATTTGTACATTACTTGTATTACTAACTTTTTGACAAAGTAGTGAGCACTTTGGGACTTGATGAAATTTGTGGTATTGTTCATGCCTACAGTGATTGTCTTTTTATTTTATTTCATAAAACAATGTTCTTTAAGCACATTAAAAATGCAACATTGAATAAACACATTTAAAGTATAGAAAATAATTCACAAATTAATAAAAGTAAAAACATTAAAATAAACACTTAAGTCATATGGTGTTGAAAGGTTGAAGTGTTTTTGAATGTTTTTACTTTAATTTGCGCATTATTTTCAAAAAACTATATCATGTCTATTCAAAGATATTGTGATAACCAATCCTTTGTATTTTGCACTTCAGGGCTAAGTGAAAGAAAAGGCGCTGGCCTTAACTTTGCCCAAATAAAGACATTATCATTATCATTATCATCATCATCATCATCATCATCATCATCATCATCATTATCATTATCATTATTATTATTATTATTATTATTATTATTATTATTATTATTATTATTATTATTATTATTATTATTACAACTAGAGATGAAAATTTTCCGCGGTAGGAGGGGGGTTAAATTGTAGATGTGACTCCTAGAGCCTATCATACTTCAAAATATGGTGTGTTTATAGATGAGTGGGTTATAAGAACGGGGTAGGGGGCACAGAGGTGAGGGAGGGGTAGATAGGAAGCACAGAGAATAGAAATAGGGGAGCGGGAAGATAAATGTCGAACCAACCTTAACATTATTTTAACAAACTTATTTATGATAAAAAAAAAATTCAAGTATGATTTATGAACATAACAAGTCTACAAAGTCTTTCATTCATTTGTTTCTTTACTGGGACTTACTTCTTTTTTTTTAGCATTGCGTCTTACTACCCGTTTGGGTTGTACGTCTATGTACTAATTATGCCAATGTGTTGGGGACGAGGAAGGCTGAATTTAAAGGAGCTGCACCCGCATTTGTGTGGAGTGAGAGTGGAAAACCATTTAGGAAAAATTGTCCTCAGTGCACCCAACCAGGATTGAAAACCAATCTTCCTGACATTGGCAGTCTATTCTATTTCAAGAGTGGCATGTTAAACTGTGTGGCCACTGAAGCTCGTTTGATATGTTACTGGTGTTAATTCTCTTAGAAGAAATTAATCTTAAGTATAAACGTTGACATATATATTAATTACATTAGTTCCATTTAATCAGTTAAAATCATTTTACAGAAATAATAATTAAAAGTTTTCTGTTTTGGAAAATTTTCCAGAAAAAAATATAAGGAAAATTTTCCTTTTCACATATCTACTCACAACATTTTGAAAAAATCTCAAAATTGGGCTAAACTCATGTCATACTGTTGTGGACGAAAACTTAGCAATTTAACTAAATTGTTATTTGGGCAGTTTAAACATATTAAAATTTGGTTTAAAAAAAAAGTTTAAAACAAAAACCATCTTAAATGTAATAAATCAAGGTTCTTCTTAAGTCAACAACCCGGAGGTTGGCTTGATATGATTTATTTCCATCCGGAACGGGTCATGCACTCAACCCTTCGACTGGTTAGTGCTGCCCACACCATCTGGTATAAATCCCTTATACAAAGGGAATTCAGAAAATGTGGTGGTTGCCTGTTTGCCTTCCACACTGAATTTATATGAGCGAGCACTAAAGGACCTGCCAATTTTGCCGAGAAAGGTATTTTCACATATCTTCCAGGGTTATTTTACATGCCACAGTCGACACGGGACCAACAGCTTTATTTCCCCTCCAAAAGAAATTATACTATGAATTTTTATCACTCAAGAGAAATCTGTCAACCTCGGTTGGGTTTGAAACCATGATTATCAGCTCCGAAGGTGAGCACTTTACCCCAAGACCATCGAGCTAGACAAATGTAATCTTTAGAGTTTTTAGAATTAAAGTTTGTGACTTTTTTAATCCAAATATATTTAGTAGTCATTGCTGTACCTAGTAAATATTTAAATCATGTTATTGGATTGATAATGTTATTGTAGCTTTGACCCAAGTTTTAAAGCAAATCTTGTTCCCACAGACAAACAAGGGTACACGATAAAACCTAAACATCCAGATGAAAATTCGACAGAAGTGTTCTATTACGCATACGGGGAAGCTGGAATATCAGTGCATCTTGTCAAGGTAGGACAATGTTTATCGCATTTACAATTTTGCAAAGTAATTGAACATGCAGAGTATTTTTTTTTTCTCAGTCAATAAGTAGTACATCTTTGTAGGCCTACATAGATATGAATGTCAGGTTCAAGTCTCGGCATGGCCCTCCAAAAAGAATATAATTGTTAAAATTTGGACGTCCTATTTCATGGTGATGTGTTAAACAGCCAAGGGATTTAGTATTGTGTCTGTTAAGGAATTAAATTATTTTATAAGTCATGTAAAAATACGATCAACTGGTTCAAAAAATGCACAGTAAATATACTGTTGGGTAAAATGTTGTGATGTAATAAAGGCGATTATTTAATATCCAGTTATTTAATTTTATAAAACTTATATTTTATATTCTAGGGGCTAGTGAGAATAAACTCACTAAATTTCCTAAAACAATCCGAGTTTATATCATTTGATTAATGTTAGGTCGACATTGGTGGTCTTGGGGTAAAGTTCGCCTCAGGACCCGATGTTGATGGGCTAAAACCCAGCCGGAGTCAATGGATTTTGTGATAAAAAATCCATATCACAACTTTATTTGGAAGAAAAGTAACTCACTCTGTCCCATGTCGATTGTGGCTTGTAAAAGAACCTTGAAAGGTATGTGAAATAACTTTCCGTCAAAATTGATGGGCCCTTTCGCTCATAGAAATTCTAGTGTTCTGATATATATAATCAGTTGGTTCAGAAAGGGCACGTTAAATACCTCAAATAAATAAATAATGTAATTATCTTTATTAACTGTTATAAAAAATAAAATAAAAAGACAAAACTACTACTCCTAAATGTAGCTGAGCTAAGCCAAAGTGGGGTACTATTTGTGCATCGGGCCTAGGTCTATGCAATTTATCACTCTTGAAAGTAAGAAAAGAAGATACGTAGAATAAGGTAAGATACTCGAGAGCAGACAGAAGATAAATGCTGTGAGAATCAACCAACTTAAAGGTAGAATGAGCAAGGACAAAGACAAGGGTAAAAATATGCGGTATGCAAAAGGATAGTTAGTAAAATATGGTTTAATGCAAATTTCCACTAGCTGAAAACTATTGACATCACAACATTTTGAATATATTTGATTTTTATAAATATTAATAGTAGTATCTAAAAATAATATGACGTTATTTTTAAAGATAAAAGCTACAATTGCAATAAATCAAATAAAAACGTTTTTATTTTATTTTTAAGGATGGTTCTGAGCTTTTGATTGGGGCACCAGGTGTATTTGACTGGAAAGGTAAGAATGACATATCTTTATTAATTGTAACAATATTTAAATTTGAAGTTTTGTGATTTAAGAAAACACTTTTTTTCTGAATAATTTTAATGTGAATTGCTTCCAGACTTGTAACATATTATTTTTTCACGAGTTATGTTTTTATTATAACGTTATTCCCCAAATATATCCCCAACAATAAAAATTTGAACTGGCAAAAACTAAGTTGTGACATGGGATTCACAATGACATATTCTTATTCATACTCTTAACTCTTATTCATACTCTTTAGATTATTTAAAATCTCCTTTGGTGGCACGCTGACCATGGCATCAGTCTCATCTGGTCTGGTTTGCCATTGATAGGGAGGTCAAGGTTTGAAACTTGACCGGGTCTACATAGCTGTTTTTTCTTTAATGGTTTCCCACTCTTTCTCCATGCAAATGTAGATACAATTCCTTTAAATTATAATTACCTCATCAGTATTATATTAGTGTAAATATGCAAAGAGCCCAAACATACTACGTGCAGAAAAAAATCCTATTTAAACTAAACTAAAAAACATGAAGATGGTTTATTCTACTTATGGGCTGTTCATAAACTATGCAGGCATATCGGAGGGGAGCGGGCAGTAGTGCCCAGGGTAAAAAAGCTTGACAAGATAGGGGAGTCAGATAATGCATGACTTCACATTACAATTAAACGTATCAGGCAGCGTTCTGTGCTAATAAACCTGACTGCATGCACATATAAACAATGATCAACTCTTCGACTTTGATTGTCAAGCTCGGCAAACACATACAAAAATGTTTCAATAAAAGGGTTATATAGGATCTACAATTAAACATACTATTTAAATAGTGTGGAGGTTGTGTGATATTGTGACATAATATTAAAAGGGGGTTACACAAAATTGTGACAAGTGAGGGGAGGGGTTAAAAACAACACAAAATTAACATGACATAGTTTATGGACAACACCTAACTTAACCTGATCAATAATGTATGTTGTACCCTTGCCATATTTCAGGTAGTGTCGTGAGATATAAAACCACGCCTCACTCACAGGATGAATCTGGTTTTAACCAACCATATGTTCCAAATCCATACTACACACCAAAACTTACATCTGTTGGATACTTTGGTAAGTACTTCTTGAAGCCAGAAATGTCTGAAAGTTAGGGAAAGAGAAGAATCACAAATATTCCTCACTGCATAATGTTTGGAGGAACAACTATTTCTGTTGAGTTGCATTTTAATATCTAATTGTAGGTAGGGATGTGCGGGAACCAATTTTTTAATCCGAGACGATCTCAAGATGAAAATATTAAAAAGTATCGAAACACGAGAACGAGACGTCTTTTGAAAGTAAAAAAAAAAAAAAA
>CABFVX010001696.1:93785-111473 GCA_902151425.1 Timema shepardi | reverse complement strand
GTAATGCAGCCTATTTTTTAGTTTACTATGGTATTATTGGAAATAATAAATTCCCGGTTTGGTTTTATAATTTTGTATGACCATTATTTGCTTCTTTTTTAATTTCTCGAATTTTCAAGATGAGATCAGGATTATTTTTTTCTTGAATTTTTGAGTCTCGCACGCCCATAAATTTCTAATCATACAGGCATTTTGTGATGTGAAGTAAGGTAATCCATAATTTTGAGTTGGTTTAAAAATTAGTATTAAAGTAGCTAAGATTACATTTTTCCATTCTTTCAACACACAATTAGTAATTAACTTAATACCAGGTGGTTGATTGTTTGTTTATATCTTTCAGGACTATAAAATATGTTTTTGTTTCACTTATTTATTACTATAAATGTGTGAGTGAAACACATCACAACACTTAATTTTAGTGTTGTATGTGATATCATTCATATGTAATATAGTTTAAAAAAAGTTAATCAACAATTATATTTAATTTAACTTTTTCAGGTTATTCGTTGGGCTCTGGCCAATTCTTTCAAAACGCCTCTCAGATACTGTATGTCAGTGGTGCGCCAAGAGCAGCTAACTATAAAGGAAAGGTCAGTCAAATTATAAGTATTGCTTTTATTTGCTGTGTTTTAGTACCTGTTCGAGCTATACACCTTATGCTGATGGAGGAATTGTACCCAAACTTGCTTGGAGGAAGATTTGGAATACCACTAAAAAAACTCAGTACACCCAACAGGGATTCAAATCCAAAGCTCCTCATCATTGGCAATTCAGTATAATATGAAAGTGATGTGTTAGCGGTTAGACTATGCAACAAGCAATGTGGGAACTGGTACTCAAGGAGTGGCATTGCAACCACTAAAGTAGCAAAGTAGTAGTAAGTTGTTAGTTATACAAGTATTTATCAACATTTTTGTCATTTTAATACATCACCAATATTTTGTGGCATCTTTGGTATGAAACATCCTAATGTGTAGATGTTTGAAGTTAATAAAATCCTTTGTAAGGCCCTAAATTAAAATAAAATACTTTTTAGAGATTAAAAAATTAATGTAGGGGCATTAAATTAATATTAATTAAAACAATAATATTTGTTTACGCAATACTTGTAAACTTTGTTATAAATGTCTCCATATTTTCATGGCAAGACACAGTATGGTGCTTCAAAACTCACTTTAAGAACCACTGGTTTAGGTATAAAAGGTATTATTTCCACGTGAATCTAAATGTATAATATATAATAAACCTACAACAGTCCCAGTTTAAGGAGCTACAAGGGAGGTAATTAACATGAGCTAATTAGCTTGAGTTAACTCCATAGGGAGTTAGTCATTACAACATTATAAGCTCCTATAAGAGAAACTATTATTTTACAACTAGCAAATGTCAAACTACCAGGAATATAGACGCTACAGATATTATGGCCGGACTCTTCCTGATTAATACTGCCTGAGCAATCAATAGTGTATTTATTCTGTTACCCTGGAAAGGGGACAATATTACTAGACCAAATAGTGATTGTTTTCGACTAACGCTAAAGGTGCCACAAGGAGCCTGTAGACTAACTGACAAAACCCAGTGCCTGCCAGTGCACAGTTAGACACATCAGAGACAAGTGTCAGTTACATACCTTATTAGGTCGTGAAACATAGCAATAGATAACTGGTATACTGCATTATTTTATTCTATTATTTAAACTAGCCGCAGCATGGTCATATAGTATAAGGAGTCTAATCTTGACCCTAATATTTGCTACTAATTCTAATATATATAGAATGGTAGTGCATAAAGTTATAAACTATGCCTTATGGGCATAGGGAATTAAGTCAGTAGTACTGATATGCAAAAACTATGTAATATGGAAATAGAACAATTGAGCTCAAAGCTCAACCAAATATTCAATGCTTTAAGGGCATAGAGAAACAAGTCAGTAGAACTGACATACAAAAAACTATGTCATATGGACATAGAACAATAGAGCTCAAAGCTCAATGAAATTTACAGCATCCCATAGTACTTATAATATCAGCCATAGCTTGCTCTGCGACGAGGAAGTGAGACAAACACCTCAACCATCGCAGTCTTCAGAACGTAGTCTTAGCAGATGATCGTGAATTTCTTCCAGCAGTTCCTCCGACGAGTGGTTACAATAGAATAGATATACGTGAACCAAGGACAGGCCTATTTATATTAGTGGGACTAACAAAATTTGGCAAGGTTATCGCCATGTACGAAGGGGGGTGGTAATAATCAAAGATCACGCCATCCAACAACTAGCGCTCGTCGACGTCTGTTGGTAAGTCCCCGAATGAAGCCTCTCTCATTTACTTATTGTCTGGCCCAGATGTTTTATGTTTTTGTGTGTTGGTCTTCGAAGCCGAGTTGCCCATTCTCTGGGGCATTTTTGAAGAGAATTGGGCGTCTCCCGCTTATGATGTCGCAGTGAGTCTATATCTGCCACACATTACTAGAACTTATTAGATCTGGTATTAATAGTTTTAAACCTATTGTAGGGTTTCATTGAGTGTTTGTGTTAGAAAGTGACTGACACGCTACAAACTGCTAGCCATCGTTTTGACAAAAGTAGTTCTGAACGGATGATATAATTTCCAAAACATGTCCACACTAAAATATATATAGCGCTCTGATTTTATGCACATTAGTGCTACTTCCATCATCATAGTTGTTGATTTGTTGATCTACAGGTGTTTATTTTCGACTTCCCTTGGAACAACGACATGCCACTTAAGATCCTATTGGAACTGGAGGGCTACCAGATGGGAGAGTACTTTGGTGCAACACTGTGTGTTGTTGACTTGAACAACGATGGTCTGGACGACCTTGTGGTAGGAGCGCCACTTCACTCCCTGGGGATTCACAACTCAGGACTACCAACAGGGGATGAGGGCAGGGTGTATGTCTACATTAACCAGGAAGAGGTAAGAAAACAAGTTTGCCAAGTTCTTTTGTGTTTGAATGTGTGTGTGTGTGCGCACAGTTTGTGAATAAGTACCATACCTTTCTCAATGTATTTAATAGCCAAGCTATTATATTTGTAATTATGGTTATAGTCGCGTATAAAAAACATATTCCTTGAATTGAAAAATGACACCTGAACACGAGGATTGAGCCCAAGACCTGTGGCCTAGTACTTACACCAATGCTCTAACCACCGAGCTATCCAAGAGTCGTCCCATACACAGGGTCATTCTTCACTCATATTTTAAGGCATAAGCTAGGGGTGTGCAAAGTTTCAAAACAAACATCACCTTCTACTTCACTCCAAAACAAATTCTGGCTTCAAGCTGAGTCAGTAAAAATACCGACAGCTGAAACACTCGATTTATGTTCAATTATAGCCTTTCTGAGCTGTTGTGTACATTACAAATTAATATTTATATTAAAGAAATTGAATTGAATGTTGTGATTGTCAGAGTAATAAAACATTTTCCAAGTAATTTTAGTGCATAAAGTAATTTAAATACCCGCATATAATATTTTTTCAGCATACACCAACTAAAAGAAAATATTTGAACTTTGATTCAGCTTCGAGAATATTTTATCAATTCGATTCGAGTTCACCTCAAATTGAAAAAGTGTACTTTGCACACTTCTAGCAGAATTTGTGATAGATGTGTGGAAATCGTCAGCTACATATGCTATTTAATAGCCTAGCTATTACATCCATCGTATGCGCATATGTACAGTTGCCATTGTACTATTGGCTGCATAAAGTCTTCCTGAGTTGAAGGTGGCTGTATTATATGAGCTCGTGATTTTAATTGATCATTCATATGTAGCGGATGATTTCCGCATGTCTATCATAGAGACTGCCTTAAAATATGAGTGAAGAATGACCCTAGGCATGAGAAGACTCTTAGATATCTCAGTGGTTAGAGTATTGGCATACCAAGCCAAGGGTCTGGGGTTTGATTCTCGTGTCCAGCTGTCGATCTTTTTCAATTTAAAGAATACATTTCTTAGTTGAAATACAACAGACAAAGATTTAACGCTTAGTAGTTATTTCAAGGAATACTGCTAGCTACAGGTCAAAATTGATACAGATGTATCATACTATTAATATTATCCTCTAGGTTAAGATAATATCAATCAAAAGTAATAGCTGCAGATCACATGATTTGATGTATGATCTAGTAACTTTGCTAGTTGTGAAAATTTAAACGTATAAGAGCTTTAGTTTAATACAAGTTGATACCAACAGGGATACCCTAATTGTGTTTTTAATTTACCACATTACCAAAAGTGTACCTACTTGTAATAAGTAGTGATAATATTGTGTTTTTAAGCTAAGAGTTTTTGCTGTCTTTAGGTAGCTTTAAGTGTATTGTGGGAATAACCATCTGTTTAATATAAGTGTGTTGTTGGTATAACCCTCTGTTTGAAATAAGTGTTTATTAAATCTTAGAAAAAGTACAATACTGATAATCTGTTTCAGGGAAGAATGACAGAAGTGGCTAGTGAAATAATGGGCTCCAGTGTACATGGTGCACGCTTTGGTTCGAGCATTGCTAATATTGGAGATATTAATCTGGATGGGTATGCAGGTAATACAGTGATACAATTAAGCTATTTAACTAAAAAATATGATTCTTTATATTATCTTCAGAAATAAAATACAATTAACTTTACACCCAAAATCATTCCTAGCAACTACCTACCAAATAAGTTTGTTTTAAATTTTCAAATCAAAGCTTTGCTCATCAGCATAAAGTTTGTGAAAACAAATTTGAACTTTGCATAGGTCGACCTTGGTGGTCTTGGGGTAAAGTGCTTGCCTTAGGTGCTGATGTTCATGGGTTCAAACCCAACCGGGGTCAAAGGATTTTTCCTGGGAGATGAAAATTCGAAGTTCCTTCGGAGGGGAAGTAAAGCGTCGGTCCCATGTCGATTGTGGCATGTAAAAAAACCCTGGAAGCTAAAAATGTGAAAACACCTTTCCTGGCACAATCACTCATAGAAATTCTCATGTGTCAATATAATAATTATGTTGGTTCAGAAAGTGCACGCTAAATAAATACCTCAAATAATCTAATAACCTTGCATGATTTAACTTTTGTTTTAATTACTAAATTTTCATATTTCCTACAGCTTAGTTTACTTTTTTTTTTAATTGCAGATATTGCCGTGGGAGCACCATATGAGAATTCTGGAAGAGGTGTAATATATATTTATAATGGAAAACCAAATGGCATTAACCCAAAACACAGCCAACGAATTGCAGCCTCTGAGATAGATGATGCTATATTCGGATTTGGGATTAGTATTTCTAAAGGGCTTGATATTGATGGTAACCATTATAATGGTAAGTATAAATTATTCAGTAATGTGTTTTCTCTTATTCTTATGCTTCCAAGATATTTTTCATTCTGTACCTTTCTCACTTCTACTCCATTAAACTTTATAGGTCTACTAGGTCTTATTCTCTTTCTTGTTGTTACCATAACTTCACACTTAGCTTTGTTAAATTTCATTCTACACTCTTTTTCTCTTCCTCATTCCATTTCTATATCTGTTTCTGTACTTCCTCTTCCTTCTCCTCTCATACCATCAAGACATCAGCAAACATTATGGCTTTAATTTTTCCTCCCCAAGTATCCTTACCACTTTTTTCATGCTCATTTCCAATACCATTACAAATAGCATTGGTGAGAGAGCACTACCCTATTTCACTCCATTTTTTATTTGGAACCACTCCGTCCACCTCTTTTCCAGCTTAACAAAACTACTGTTATCCTCATATATACTTTTTACTCTCATTACAACTTCTCTTTCAACTCCAATCTTCTCCACAACCATGGAATACCATTATCGATTCTTTTCCAAATTCATATTTTCTTCTCATCAGCTGTCATTCAACATTATCAAGTCTATTGTAGACCTCTTTTCCCTAAATAAGTGCTGTTATTATCTCCATCTTCCTTCCAATTTCTTTCTTATTCTCTTTTCCAATATATTCTCATATGTTTTTGTATATTCACACATCAGCATTATTCCCTTTTAATTCGTACACCTCATCCTATCTCTTTCTTAAAAAAAACTGGTACTATAGTTACCTTCTTTCAGTGTTCTGGTACCCTCTTCTCCTTCACATCAGGTGGTAAATTAATGTCATGAAGTCTTACTAGCTCTAACCTATTATTAGATTGGTCTAATCTACTAGTAGAATTATGATAGCTCTAAAACACAGTTCAAACTACAAATTAGAAATTTTATCTTTTCAAAATTTCAAATCTGAAATTTTGTTGAAGTCTTGAGTCTTAAATATCCTTAAGGGTTCAAAGATTTGAGGGGCTCATTCATATTTATAGCTCAATCTGGATTAATATTTTGTTCAAGATGTGGCAGTTGGTGCCTATGATTCAGGACATGCTGTAGTGCTCAAATCTCGGCCTGTGGTCTCACTTCACGCTGAGATCACAGCGGATGTGCGCAAGATTAGCTTCAATGCTTCCCACTTTAGGGTTGCTGTGTGCATAAGTTTCTTTGGAAAGTTTGCACGTGTTATAGGTAAGTAAAACTGGAATGGTTTCTTTGGTAGAGGGCATATCCTAGTACATTTTCTCCGAATATACAGAGTTTGGGGGAATCTTTTCTATATGTGAGACATGGTGTGGTGTAGTGGAAGGGCTCTGCCACAGAAACAGTGTCTTATTGAAACTTCACTTCAATGAACATTCTTCTTGGGGGTGACAGGATTGCGAACTGTCCTAATCATTGGTGCCTCGCTTAGCAACATTGTGGGTGTTTCCTTGCTTGGTATATTCTTTGTTTAGTGAACCGCATTTTTAAACTTTTTCCTTGTTTGTATAGTTTAATTTGATTAGATTTTGTGGTGCACATCAATTTGAAGGTTAAGATTATATTGGCTTGTGATTAATGTTGCACTGTTGGCTATAAAATCACAGCTCACAATAAATCGATGTGTTAAACTATACACAAACAGACAAAAAGTATCAAATTATTTTGATAAGGGTTCATTTATGATGTGTGTGTGTGTGTGTGTGTGTGCGTGTGTGTGTGTACACAGACTCATCTATAACAAAGAAGTAAATGTGTGACAAGAAATAGACTAATAAGATTTTAAAATGTAT
This sequence comes from Timema shepardi, assembly GCA_902151425.1. Classification (NCBI taxonomy): domain Eukaryota; kingdom Metazoa; phylum Arthropoda; class Insecta; order Phasmatodea; family Timematidae; genus Timema; species Timema shepardi. The sequence continues at coordinate 104,361 of CABFVX010001696.1, read as the reverse complement.
AAATATTTGTATCTATACATTTTATATTAATTTAAAACATACATACTACCTAATATCTTTTTTAAGATATCATACTGAACTCTGTCTAGGAGCTGACCTGACAATGAAGGTGGATCCTACATATGGAAGAGCACAATTTTACTTTGATCCTGGCTATTCTACAAATATTTACACATATTATGTGACTCTTGAACTAGGACTACCTGTCTGTAGAAATTTCACTGTCAAGATAAAGGTAAGGCTAGGAGTACTATGAAACAATACCAACCTAAAATATAGTAGAATTAAAATAATAATTTTGGGAATAATTATTAAAATGATTAGTATATCTCTTTTAAAGAAAACCTCTACAAAATTTTATTCTGAGGTACTTTTTGGAATATAGTATAGGAAAGAAGGATAGAATATGATAAAAGAAAATTCATTTCTATCCCTCTTTCTTGCACCTGCTTTCATTATATGTAATTAAAATTATCATAGTATTCCATGTACTTCTTTGAACTATTCATCTTTTGAATTAGTATTTGGAATGTAAACAGTGAACCATTAATTTGTTTTAAGTAGTATTTGTAATGAACATAGTTAATGTAAACAGGGAACTATATAAAAAATGTGAATATATTCTCAGCAAGGTCTGCAAGATTTCTCCAAACCAATAGCTGTGTCTCTAGAGTATAAACTGCAGGATAACCTTCCTATTCCAGTTCGAAGAAGGCGAGCTACTGAAGGTATGGTAATTAACTATCTATTACAATTATAACTTTAATTTAAGGTTAATAAAATATATTTTAATAATATTCGAGACGCTTACATTACCTTTACTTAGAGAGAAGAAAGTTTAAGGGTACGGCCGGACTGAGCGAGCGACTAAAAAATTAACCAAAACACATGGGTTGTAAAGAGAGGTGGCCAGACTGAAGCGACTGAGCGTGCGCGCTCGAAAGATAAACTGGTTCTATTTTACAAGCGCATGCACTTGACCCGGTGCAGTCTAGTTTACAGGCGCTAGGCAATATTATTGTATGTTGGTTCATTGAGTGCTAGGAAAACTTCTTATTTTGACATTTTTATTATTATTGATAAGTTTGGCACACTTGATACTAACGTTTTAATTTAATTGGTAAGATCATAAACCATACCTCTCTCTTTCTCTCTCTCTCTCTCTCTCTATATATATATATATATGTAAAACTGATATATTAAAATACTTCAATATTATAATCAAATTAGGTCTTTACAAATAAGCATCACCATTAATGTGGGGAGAGGATGGAAAAAACACAACAATAAATCAGTTGTTAAAACCACCCTCAGTTCACTGAGCCAAGATTTAAACCTTTGCCTCCTTATCAACAGCTATCGAGTGCAACACGCCAATCCACCACCTGTGTGGCTAATATCTGATTTTAAAACACTTCAGGACACTAAAAATGTTTCCATTGTTACCAAATCATCTCGTCACTGGCTACTTGATTCCCTCCTCCCCCCCCTAAGATGCTGTCCCGGAAGGAAATGGATGCTACGTGGGTTTGCTTGCATCATTATAGGCTAAAAAGTGAAGTGATAGTGTGCTTGGGATCAACATACAAACATACAAATGATGACATTAATTATTTAAAAACAAAATTATAAAATTTAAAACCGAGAATAAAAAAAAGTTTGACATAAGTATAGTGCAATTTGTGCTTGGGTTTGCTAGTGTATATTATTTCGTTTCATATATATTAAGAATTTTGAGTAAATACCTCCATTTTCAAACAATAGAGCAAGAAAGTCTGTGCGGAGTTCCGTACCATTTATTTCTTTTTTATACAGATACAATATTTGTTGTAAGAATTTTCGAGAAGTAGAGATGTGTGAAGTGTCTTTGACAGAGACATTTTCTCTAATGAACTAGGATCTTCTAATTACGTACTCACTCACTTGTCAGTCTGGTCAAACCCTCATATGGAACACAAGAGAATCCTGAATAGCTAAGTTAGTGCGCTAACCCAAAGGTTCTGAGTTATATTCCTATTAATAGGTCTTATTTTTTAACATGTATTTAAATGAAGAGTGATAACACATTTTTTTATGTGGCCTAGTGGTACCAAAGTTTGAAAAACTACTATTGTTAGGGGAGTCCCTTAGTGTCCAACTGTAGTTCTCTTTCCCACATCCACCCCAGGGAACCTTAATAAACAAGGGAAATATAATGCCTCTCCTCTGGCGATTTTTTAACATTAATATCCTGATGAAACTATTTAAAGAAGGGACCTATTCAATTTCGCCCCCTTTTTCCCTCCTTTAAATATCTTCTTATACCCTCTGCCCCACACACCATCCTTTTTTAAAATAGTTGCAATCATAACAACTCGGCCTGAGGATGGGCGCGTTTCGGGTCAATTAATTCTAACTTAATTTTAAAACTCATAATACATCTTTCAAAATATTTAATTTTCAAAAAATAATCATCAGTATTATTATTATTATTATTGAGTTAGTGAAATAATATCAAATTATTGATCTGTAAAGTAATTTACTATATAATAAATAAGTACATTGTCACTCTTATGTTGAAGAGTTTTGCAAGACTTGCCCAATTTTGGACCCAGACATGCCCTCCACGGTGGTTCTGAGGGTACCTTATGCTACAGGTTGCGGAGAGGAAGACACATGTAGGACAGACCTCAAACTCACGGCAGAGTTACTCAACATCAAGTGAGTGGTACACTGTCATAGGGTCCAAGCAGTTGTCTCAAGTTAACAAAAGGCGAGTTTTCGTGATTGACTTGGCTATGTCTTTATATCAAGTGTTTTCGACCAAATTGTTCTGACCATTTATGTAATTATCTACTGAAAATCGATGTAAAATGAACTTTTTAATTTTATTCTTAGGTAGATTTGTGCTTATTTTGTCTAGTTATAATATTTACACAACATGTCAAGCAAAACACATTTTTCCAAAAATAACCTTAAGAAAACATGAGGTACATATGTAATATTAAATAGGCCTAGATCATATAGTACTAACTTTTATCCATAACTAAACAGCCTACTTACTGTAATGTATTTATAGCTAGTAATTACTGTCCATTTTAATTTAATGAAACTTAAAATCCATTGATTACGAAGTTATATGTGTTTAAATCTAACATAAGAAGGGATGCTGTTTTGAAATTGGTGCACAAATTCTCGGCTCATTGGTCATAACCATACGGGTCAAGGAAAGCATTACGAAACTAAGCTCTGGTATCATCTTGGTCATAAATTATTATTATTGTTATTATTATTATTATTATTATTATTATTATTATTACTATTATTAGCACCGAGTCCTACTACCCATTTGGATTATACACACTTACGCTAATGTGTAATGGTAGGGTGATTGTGAGATGAAATGGAGGACTTACAGTTTAACGTGGGATCCGAACCATGGTGGAGACCTGGCACTCTACACATTCCCAAGTTATGATTAATACACATGCTGTCAAAAGGGAAGGAAGGGTTTGGCAATCAGCTAAATCTGTGCCGGGACCCCTAGAACAGAAGTTTGACACCTTACTCCTAAACTGCTAGGTCACTCTTGGCCAGAAACATTTTGTTAACATCGATACCGGGTCAACCACAAAAACTCGCCTGTAGTTATCATGTTTTTTACTGTTGTGCTAAACATGAGGTTTTTAACAACATAAACCCCATTGGTATTAATTTAGATGTATGACAGAATGCTATGAAAAAACTCACATAATTGTAACTAGTCAGGATTATTCCTGTCTCAAAGCTAGACACATTTACTGTGTGATCATTACAATATGTGCAGCATATCCGACCACTCGTCAAGCCTCTATGGGTATCAACACTAATGGTGTAGGTATAATTTATAAGAAATATACCAAAATGTGCATGAGGGAATATGGAAAAACCATTTAGGGAAAATCACTCTCATTATACCCGAAGAGGATTCATACCCTGACCTCTTCACCACTGGCAAATAATTTTATTGCAAGACAGATGTTTTAAACAGTATTAATCACCAATGTGGGTAACTTATTGAGTTAATGAATCAAACTTGTTCATCATTTAGAGCCTATTTTTGTTTCTTCCCATGCAGACTACCCTATATTATCGGAACACTTGAGACGGTATCACTGCACATCACTGTGATAAGCCTGTTGGAACCAGCTTTCCTGAGTCGAGTGATTGTAGAAATACCAAAAGAGACAGCACTGGTTAGAATGCCCCCTACTTGCCAGCAGGTCTCTACCACAAACATCATTAAGTACTTACATCTAGAGTGTGACACAGGCAATCCACTTATCAGTGATGAAAAGGTGAGATTACACTTAATAATAATAACCACCTAAGCTATACTTAAGGTGAGATAATGTCCATTAATTAATTATGAGACCGATATTCATTGTATATAATTGTAAAACTTAGTAAAAACATCCAAATGTGTTCCGAAATAATTACTATGCGCATACATCATACAATGTTAACAATAGAAAGAGTGTGACTGCTAAATCTTAATTCTTTAAAGACATAAACCAGTGATTCATTCAACAACAGTCTGCAAAAATACTGATATAAAAGTAATGCAGACAACATCGTATTTTTAATGTTTTCAGAGGGTGTTAGAACTGGAACTGGACATGAAAGGTGTACCAGCTAACACTAAAGAACTCACGTTCAACGTCACGGCAATTAGTGTTGGAGATGAGCAAAACAACGCGGACAACAATGTATTAATTCATGTGCCTTTACATACAATCTCTGATGTTAGGATTGTGGGGTCAGTGCAATCTTTATTTTATATCAATAATTAATTGTTGCAGTGCACGAAGAGGAATGATTTCAATTGTAAATGAGATTAAGCTAAGTAAAATGTAATTTAAGTATTAGCTAGGTTTATAAATCTTACCACATTATTTGTGTTTGATGTTCTTTAAAATATTTCCTCTATTTTAGCTCATGTTTCAAGCAAATATATGCTTAATATAAGTGATAAAAAGAATGTGTATAGCTACATTATTATTTATGGTGATTTAATTGTAAGCTAATGTATATTTAATTCCAAGCTAATGTTCAAACATTAAAGGTAAAATGGTTGTTTAATTTTTCCCTAGGAAATCAAGCCAAGATCAATTGCTGTATTCCAAACAGAATGAAAGCAAAATAGAAGACCTCATAGTCATACACTCATATGAGGTATTAACCATTAAATAGTTTCTAATATAAATGTTTAAAAATGTTTGCATGATTGTATTTAAACACAAAGTTAAAATTAGGACTGGGCCAATGCAGATCTAAAACCCAATCATCGGCCAACTATGGTACAGTCGAATAAACCACATTTGGTTCACCAATTCTTAGAACCAATCTTTTGTTACCGGTGTTGCACCCGCCAGGTCTTTACAAGGTCATCCCATTTGAGCCATTATAAGAAGATTCGAGGGAAGCTAAAACTGGGGAAGATTCAAGTGAAGATAAAATTGGGGAAGATTTAAGTGAAGTTAAACTGGAGAAGATTTAAGTGAAGTTAAACTGGAGAAGATTTAAGTGAAACTAAAACTGGGGAAAATTAAAGGGGTGTTAAAATTGGGGAGGATTCGAGGGATGTTAAAGTTGAGGAAGATTCAAGTGATGTTAAAAGTGAGAAATATTCAAGGGATGTTAAAAATGGGGAAGATTCAAGGGATGTTAAAATTGAGAAAGATTCAAGGGATGTTAAAAATTGAGAAAGATTCAAAGGATGTTAAAATTGGGGAAGATTTAATAGGTGTTAAAATTAAGAAAGATTCAAGGGATGTTAAAATTGAGAAAGATTCATGGGATGTTAAAAATGGGGAATTTTCAAGGGATGTTAAAAGTAAGAAAGATTCAAGGGATGTTAAAATTGAGAAAGATTCAAGGGATGTTAGAATTGGGGAAGATTCAAGGGGTGTTAAAATTGAGAAAGATTCAAAGGATGTTAAAATTGGGGAAGACTCAAGGGATGTTAAAACTGGGGAAGATTCTAGGGAAGTTAAATCTAAATAACCTTTAATTATTATTATTTAAATTCCATTTAATTTAATGAATATATTTTTTCTGTTTATATATTAAAATTAATATATTTGCTTTAAATTCTATGCATGAATTTTAAAATAAAATTCCAATATAAAACCACAAACTTAACTATGAGAAAAAGGGAATCAATTTAACTTAAACTAATTATATATTAAATGTGGTAGGATCAATAATAAAGTGAATTATAAATAAATTAATTCTAAACGTTTTCATGAAAACTTTTAAAAGCAAATTTACTTTACTGAACGAAATAAAAACAACATACATGAACATCTGTTTTTAATATCATTACTGCATATGCTCTTCGAACCATTTAAAATAAAATAAAACAAATTATCGGCATCAATGATTGAGCTAAAAAAGACTTTTTTTCACTCAAAATTGGAAAATATCAATACTTGCCAGATTGCCATAAGAAGCGTTACTAGTATTACCTTAGCGCATCTGCGATTCAACTTTAAAATTAAAAAAAAATTTACAAGTTCTATAGGAGTAACAATGTTACTGGACTCTGTTTATTTTCACTAAATCTCAATCGCGGACAGGCAATCAATCTGAATTTTTCTAAGTACAATTTTGCAACAAATAGCATCGGCATGATTGGCCCAGCCCTAGTTAAAATACTTTATAAATTATTTCCAAATCAATCACCATAGTTCTAAGTACTACCCAAAAACTAAAATCCCCATGCATGGGTTGATTAATCATTTTATATATATAGTGTGGTTTATAAGAATGGGTTGGTTCTAGGTTAGAAACTATGGACCAAGTCCTATTGATGCTGTACAGATGGAGTTTCAAGTTCCAATCACATTAAAAGCAGGAGGGAAGACAATCAACTTCCTTAAGTTGTACCAACCTGAGGTGAGGTCACCTTCTATTTATAATAATACAAATGTCTTGGTGAACGGATTGCATGCCACTTGGGAGTGGAGTGGGCCATCTCTATGTGGGCGAGTTTAATTTGGACTCCCACAACTACTTTAAACTAAAATAGAGTCATCCATTCAATTCCAAACGATCATTTATATTAAATTTTAACCAAAAGTTCCAGTGAGTAAGTCTGAGAGTGTACAGAATATATAATTTGTTAATATAGACAGTGGCAATTTTGAACTGTTCGTTTGTTGTTTCTTGGTATTGTTTGGAAACAATTCTTAAGCCAAACATATGAGAAATAGTTCAGTGAATAATGACTGACTTGCAAAAGTATTGGATAAAGGAACATTCATTAAACTTAAAATATTTAAAAAAAAATAAGGTTCCATTCCCAGCTATTTACTAACAATTTAAAATAATTTTTGATAATATCATTATAAAATAGAAGCTGATGTTTTAAGTGGACTGAATTGCAATGTATTCATCAATAATGTTAGTGAAATTCACTAGAAATTAAATGGACTAATAATAACAATGTAAATACTTCACCTCACCACTTTATCTCACACTGAAACAGTTTAGGTAGGAAGGGCCATCAAATTTGTAGTCCCGGACTGCTAGGAGCCTACCAATCCACCTATGGTGCCACTGAATTACTGTCGATAAAATGTGACAACTATGTACGCATGTTAATATTATTGAGTCAAATCTATTATTATTATTATTTGCACCGCGTCTTACTACCTGTTTAGGTTATACACATTTACACTAATGTGTAATGGTAGGGTGATTGTGAGATGAAATGTAGGACCTACAGTTTAACGTGGAATCCGAACCACGGTGGAGGCCTGGCGATCCACACATTCACAAGTTGTGATTAATACATGTCTTGTCAGAGGGAAGGAAGGGTTTGGCAATCAGATAAATCTGTGCCAGGACCCAGGATTGAACCCCTGACCCCCAGCACCCCTAGACTGCCATGTCACCCATAGTCAAATCTTTAGTTTATAGCCTACGTTATAAATTAAAAATATTCAACTTAATGTATTTATATTAAGACAAAATGTAGTACAATATTCAATAAACCATTATAAGATATAATATGCTTATAAGACGCTTTTTTTTAATATTCCTAAGAGTTGTATAAAGAGAGATTTATTAAAAATATCTGTTCTAAGATATTATGGTTATATTAAAGTGGCCAACTAAAATGTTCTGCGCAAGGTATGATTACATTAAATATGGGACTTTCCTCATTCATTCATTTGTTCATTATTCAATAAATATTTTATAAAAATATCTAAAGAATTCCATTCAAGCCCTTGTAAATCTGAGATATATTATAGTCCAACACCTCGGCTCTGTCGGTAGTGTGTCTGCATATTGAGTTAAGGGTCACGGGTTTGAAAAATTTATCATTGGGGAAATGCGGGTATACCCTTTAATAGTGATGAATTAATGGCTGGGGGCTGGATGTTGTGTCACTTCTGGATTTAAGTTAGCTTATAAGTCAAGTGCTTATATAATCAGTGGGTTCAGAAAGTGCACCTTAAATACCTCAAATAAATGAAAAATGAGATATCATATCATCACAAAATTAATCATCTATTTATCAAGCTCCCTAGAAAGTGATAACATTAAAATAAAACATTTAAACAATGTATTAAAACTGCCTTTTATGGACAGTTTTATTGTATTAAAGATTTTATAATTTTATAAACAATATAATTAAATGGTTTAAAAATAGGTACCACAGAAAATAGTGTCAGATTTTGCGCGTCCTCAGTTCAAAATCCAAACAACAAATTAAGTGTTTAATTACCCCACAACAAATTATCATGCGAATAACATGTTTATTGGCTCAGCTATCTAAATAGTTGTATTCATACTTTTACTGAGAGGAATGAATTTTAATGTTCCGGCATTTGTAAATAATTTGCAAATAAAATATTCACTTAAAAATGATGCTGATGATTACTATTGTTACTACAGGTATACCTAGACAACCAACCATTCAACTGCAAAGCATCAAAGTTCCCATTCTACACAGACAATATATCTGAGGGAAGTGGGGTGTCTTTAGATGAGCCCCAGTCTGGGGCGTTGCCCGACGGGTCTCACCGGAGAAGGCGCTCTGTAAACAATCAAGATGGAGAGCTATCGTCTCTAGAAACACTACCAATCAATAGGACACTCTTTGTTAACTGCAGTCAACCAGACACACTGTGCATGACTGTCACATGTGCCAGGGTGGGACCCCTTCTTTCTTCCTACACTAAGGCAATGGTGCACTTGCGTATGCGCGCTAATCTTAGGCTGTTAGGTGAGCAGACTTGGATGACTTGTTTTAGCTATAAGAATAACTTGTAACACTTGTGTTAATACACTCCTTTTATGAGAAATGGTATTTTGATAATACTTGGAACTAGAGAGGAGTTGAATCCAATATTTTAGAAATCCAAATCTTCAACTTACCGTCTCGAATCCTGAATTTATAGTTAGAATTAGAGCTCAGAATCGTTAATAGAAATAAAACAGCGTAATAGAACATAGTCTGCTTTGGTGGCCGCATGGTATAAGGTGTTACTCTCACAAAAAACTAGGTTGCCTATAACATGGAGATCGTGGTTCAATCTTGGTTGGGTGTAATAAGGACAGTTTTTACTAAAGGGTTTTCCACTCTTTCGCCATGCAAATGGGGGTACACTTCCTCTAAATTCAACCTTCCTGATCCATAATGCATTAGAGTAATTAGTACATAGGCATATAACCTGAATGGTTAGTCAGACACAGTGCTTAGAAAAATAATAGAAATAATCATTAAAATAAGTCAACATCATTTTTCCTAAAATGAATTCATTATAATATTCATACATTCAGTTGAGTGTCAAATTACTGGTAAAGGGTCTGGTTGTTAAGTTTTTCCTATAATTATTTTGCTGCGGGACCATCAATAAACTGTATTCAAGCTCTAAATCAAACCAATAAAACCAATTAAAATTTTTGAAAAAAACCCCACAAACTTTTTACTCTCAAATTGTCGAATATACTTAAGAATTTGAGGTTCCCATCACTACTTTAAACTAAAAATGTACAATGTATACATAAAAACATATTGTTTGAAGGCATTTTCAAATCCAAATCTATTTTCTTCCTTAATCAAATATTTTCTAAGAGACACTATCAATCAGTTTTCTCTTTATTTAGATAAGGTTTTGAAATATATATGAAATTGTGATACTTGATATTAGGTCATTTATATAGTTTTCATGGCTTTTATCATCTGAATCCTTTATGCATTTTAATTTGGTCATGGTGGCCAGACTGTTAGGAGGAGAGCATTTAACTGAGAAAAATCAATTGCTTTTGATCTAGTGGCACCCATCTTATGGAAATGTTGTTATCCTTGCAGCAACAGTAAAGAGGGTAGCGGTTTTTTTTGTAAAGTGTAGGGGTAAAAATTTAAAATACAAGGGTACAGGGGGAAGAAAACTAAAATAACCCCTTTTAAATAGCTTTTTGCCAAGGCATTGAACATTCAGGGAATCATTATTTCCCCCTTGTCTCCTGAATTTCCCTGGAGGTAGGGGTCAGAGGTATAGGAACCTATTTGGCTTCGTGGTGGAGTATTGGGGGGGGGGGG